>NW_006532843.1:166681-181221 GCF_000186305.1 Python bivittatus | reverse complement strand
TCTTTCCCAGCATCAGGGTCTTTTCCAAAGAGTCCTATCTTCGCATTAGGTGACCAAAGTAATGTGAAAAATGCTTCATGTGCACTTGAAGAAAAATTCAAGAGTTCCAGTTTTTCATGCATTGCTTTGGTCCAAGAGGAAAGGACTTGGGGAGTTAGACTGTCAGGGAGAAGGTGTGTGTGTGTGTGCACTGGTTTCTATGGGACATAGAACATTCTTCTCACTCTGCTTTGCCTAGTGATAAAACCTACTTTATTCTGCAAGGTATCAAAATACTTTCCCCCTCTGAAGGTACATGTCTTCTTCTGGAATATCCCAACTCTTGGACAAGGGACTATCTCTTTCTCCCTTCTCTTTGAAGGAAAAAAGTATATTTCCTTCCTCTCTAATCACTCAATAGAGAAAGGGGAAGTAGCTTCTTTTCATAATCTGTTCCCCCCCCCATGAATTATTTATTTGCTGAACATGCTAGCTACCACACACTTTTACCAACATTTGGCGGGGGTGGGGGGAAGGAAAGAAAATAGCTTGATTTTTTTCCCCCTTGAGAACTTGGTACCTCTTCCTTCCTGTTGGAATTTTGCAAAAGATGGCAGAAGCCAAATAGAACAAGATACTGAGATTATCCTGTGTTTTAGGGGAGGACAAAATGGGAAAGAAAACCCTTTCCCTCCCAATTTTTCTCTGGAAAAAAGAAATTGTTTCTCCTTGGACTTTTGCAAGAGACATCAGGAGGAAAATGCTGACAGTAGCATTTACACAAACTATATGCAAGAATAAACCCTTCTTTAGACCTGAAGTTCTTTGCATAAGGAAAACAGGGGCAGCTAATGACCTTGACAATTCAAGTCAGCCAAATTTGTGAAATCCCAGCAATTTTTTCCCATTCTTTTTTTTCCTCTAGGTCCTAAATAATATAACTTACCCTAAGGCTATTTTTCTGCAGGAGGGAATTGTTGTTCCTGGCAATAAACACTGTTATGTATTGGTTAGGCTTATATAGGTTTGATCTTGTTAGATGATCCTTCCCTTTGAACCTTTGGAAACCTTGCCTGTTTGGGTCGTGACTTGGGTTCAGAAATAAGTCAGCAACATCTCAGTTATGTTCTAATCTGATGACATATTGCTGTGATTGGCTTGACAATCTGCAGGGGAAAGAATGAGGGACTGCAAGCAGATCTTTGCTGTTGTTATTGTCCTACTTTTATCACATTTCACAAACCTTAAGGGGGATTGCCCTATAAACCTGAAGAGATAAACCAGTGGTAGCAAAAGAGTCACACTGATCAATTAGACAGTTGGATTTGAACTCAAGAAGACTGGAGAAAAAATCCTAGCCAGACATCATGGCCCTAGGCAAGCCAATTTATCTGTCATAGTAGTTAATATTAGCGTTGCTGTGGGGATGTGAGACCCACAACAAGCTTCCATGACTGAGAAAAGCTGGCAATGAATTGAGTAATAAAAAATACTGTAACTGGCTTATATATTTTGTTGGTAAATTGCAAGGTGGTTAAGATCAGACCGTACTATGGGTAACCCATCAAGCAGTGGGTGTTTTGGATAATGAATTCAGTTGCCTGCAGCTTTACGTTCTGTATCTCTGAGGTTCTGCCACATTATTAGAAATGATACAAAAAGACATCTGTTGTACCTCAGAAGGACATGAAAGGTTCAGCTCCACAAAATCCTATTGCACAACTCCTTCCATGCATCAGAATGACTGCCTAGGCACCAAATCACGGGACTGATTCTGCAGCTTGCCATTTTGTGTCTGGAAGCTTTAAACATCAAGGAAAGGAAGGAGAAAGAATAGGGCTGTAGAACAGTGTCATGACAAATGCCCCCACGAGAAAGTTCTGCTGGGAACCTCTCCTTAGGGGGAAGGCATAAAGGAAGGGGAGTTTGTTTGGACACCTGGAACCTCTTCTCATTCACATGCTCTTACTAAGCAATGCTGTGAAGACGTCTCTTAAATCACAAACCTTTTCTAAGGTGAACAGTGATCTGTTTTATTCCATTTGTCCATTTCGTATCATACTATAAAGATGTCTTACGCCACTTTGGTCTCCTTGGTGGGCACCCAGGTTACTTTCTTACCCACAGAAAATAAATGCCAGAAATAAGGGTTTGAGCACCTCCTTGTTGTTGACATGTGTTTTGTTGCTGTTGTTACATCTCCTTTTCACTGGCATTCTATCTTCCATTCTCCCCAGGCCACCCACAGAAAAACAAGGGAGGTAGCCATGATATACTTTGTTACTTCATTGGCCCTTCTGGGCATTACACCTAAACAATCTTATTTACAGCCAAGAGACACTGCGTCAATTTGAAGTATTTCCTTCTCCTTTCCCATTTCACATGGTTAAAGCAATCTCAATAAAGACTCTTTGAACCTTTTTGGCTTCTAAATTTGGCAACAACATTCAAAGCATTTCCAAATGTGATGTACTGAATTGGGGAAAAAAACCCAACCCCCCCCCCAAAAAAACTACACTTTGAAAGACCTGAAGAAATACAATTAAATCCAAGCAGATAAAATAGAAGGCAAGCAAGTCTCTTCCTAATCTGAAACCCATGGTGCCCATCAAAAATAGTCTTAGTTTGCTCTAGATTATGGTTACTCTGACAAATGTTACTAAAGAATAAATATCAATCTTTATCCAAACTCATATACATATCATCAACACAAGAACAAGGCTTTCTGATTTTAATTTCAATTTCAATTTCTACACCTCTTGTAATATACAGATCCCAAAAGTTTGGAGCATATCCATACACGCACATGCAGTGTCTGGTGATGTGATTCTCACTAGAATACAGTCCAGTTTATTTATTTATTAAATTTATATGCCGCCCATCTCTCCCAGTGGGTGACTCTGGGCGGCTCACAATTAACATCAAACATTAAAAACAGTAAAAATATAAATATCCATATTAAATTAGCGAAAAAATAATACTAGATAAAAATACTAGATAATGTTACATAATGTGTGTTTATCATGGACATCTAATGAGCTCTGGAGTTTTCTAAATGCCTTTCTTCTTCTTCTTTGCAAAAAGGGCAGAAAAGTACACAGACCTCTACTACTGATTGATTGTGGTTTGTTCCCTAATTCAAACTGCAAAGTTTGATTACGGTTACTGTACTACAGTTAATTTAAAACAAACCATTTTCAATCAGTAAAGATGGCCTAAATAAGCCATGGTTTGTATTAATCACAGTTTGAGGTTGAGACACTAAAACAAGTGGCTTCTGAATTGCTCCTCTTGGGTATGGGAGGGAAGGAGAATTTATGATGCTGGAAAGAGGCATAGTTAAGCGTCATACGTGAATGCACCACTGCATTCACAATCCATGAGTTAAATTTAAGCAGAGGAGATGCTCCATTTCCTGAATTTTCAGATGAGGGAAAGATTAATACAAACATACTGAGGCAATTGTAAAAAAGATGGCATATACAAATCTGTAAACTGCCACATGACTGAAAGAAGTTAAGAATTAAGCAGAGGAAGCAGGCAAAGCCTCTTGTTGGCATGGTCTTCTTGACTCAACCTTCGTTGAAGTTAATCAACCTGACAGGTTCCTTCATACTCATTCTCAGATCATAAATCAACGTTCTCCCCACAACTACCACCCCCGCCATCACTGTTCAGCTTGAAGTCCTTGCAAAGAGGCATTAAAATAGAACTTTGCTAGCATTAAAGCACTACTAGTAGCTTTCTACCCTCCAAGAGACTGAGAATGCTGAAGACAGATGATTGGGACCAATAATGCAATACCGCAAAGCTGTTGCTTTGGGAGTCAGCTTGAATCCATTTTTTTTTTATTCCACATTTTCCTAGCCCCAAATGCCTGAGATAACTCCCTGAATTTACCGAGGATGGCTCAGAGCCCACTCAGATCCCTTAAGTTCTTTTGGTCAGCTGCCATCAAAGCTAATACACAAGTAACTTAACCCTTGTGTGAATTGTAAACCACCATCATTTGATTCCCGTTACTACAGTAGTAATGGACCATAAGCAGTGGCTGAAAAGGGAGAAGGAAATCATCATGGTCTTCAGGCAGAAAAGAAAACCCAAACCTGTAACTGGGTGGCAGCCATCTCATTACAGAAACTAAAACTGTTTCACAGATCCACCTCACTGATCACATTACTGTAGGAAAACATTTCTGGCATTTTGACAATGTCTTTTGCCTCCTCCAACAGCATAGCAAACACACTGCCAGGGCAAAAAAGAAAAGGATCAGCAAGTCCTATCCAATTATATATATGTAGTTTCATTCCACAAATTGGAGCTCGGTTGCTTGGTGGCCAACATTCAGAATGCCACAGGAGAATTTAAGGCTTTACAAATCTATTGACTTATTGGATCCTTCTTCTTTTTTTTTTTTACTGCTACCCATTCTTTCTAGAATTACCCCCCACCCCAATTTGGCAAGTATCAGGAAAAAATGCAGGTGCATTTGAGCATAAAAAGCAAAAGGCTACATTGTCGGGATGGGAAATGAGATATTGTAAGGGTCATAAGGAAATGGCTAATCTCTTCTCTGGCATTGTTCCTAATCGTAGCATGAATCCACTGGGGGGAAAAAACAACGAAACAATGTTTTTGGTCACAGAAACATATTCTTTGGAATGCACAGACGCTACAGAGATCATCCTCAGAAAGTACCAGTAAGTAAAAATCCTAGATCAGTTGGCCAGAAAGTAGGTACTTTATACTGGACATGAATGGAAAAACAGATGGTCAGATTGACCAACCTCCCCTCCCTCATCCAAGCAAGTTTAATTGAAGGACTAAATGTCTTTTCACACTGGACAATTTTGCACAATGGTCGAAGTATACCCCCTCTGTTCTATTTCATTCTTTTTACCCTTTAATCAAGATCGTCTGAGATTGTTAAATGTCCTATTTCAGCAAAGCATAATCTGATCTCACATAAGAACGGTGACATTTATCTATTTCAGCCTGAAATTTCACAAGATTTGACAAGTTCAAAACGATTTGGCAATCCCGTAAGTTTGGGCATTTTAAAGATGCACTTAACAATGAGAATATGGACCTCAGTCTTATGTGTTTGGACCTGGATATTTTCTTCTGACCTTCAGTATTCTCCACCTCCTCCACTAATTCAAGGGAGAAAGGGCTTACTTTAGTATGCTTCCCACTTTCTTTTGTGTGTTCCAATCGTGAAAATGTGAGGAAGCATGGAGAAACATGTGTTTGTAAGGGATATATTCACTACCTTTGAGTACGCAGTCCCTGACAGTGAATTGTTGCTGATCTCTTTTACCCATGCCACAGCAGATGATGCAGTGTGTGAGATACACAGCATGGCATGTGGCAGAGGCAAAGGAGGGGTGCTGTTGATGAACAAAGCTCTGTCGCAACCACAGTCTTTCACAAAACTCAGCCCAGAACCAATGAAGCGACGGGATATTACAGACAAAAGACTCAGCAATGGATCCACACTGTGATGTAACCATGATCCTCCATGATTATTAGAGTAGGATTGGGGAGACCTAGATTCAGTTCCCACTCAGCCTTGTGATTTTCACTTTGCTCCTATCTTTCAGCCCAGTGTTATTAAGTGGAGATTGGAAACTCCAGATTTCCCACTCAGCATGGCCAAATGTTGCGCTCCCGACACATGGAGAAGACTGTCTGAGCCCAACCTCCTTCATGGGACAAGTGAATAGGAAAGGGAGAGGGACTTGACACACTGAACCCCATTCCTTGGAATAGTAAGGCGAGATATACATGTAATAACGGTACATAAGAAGCAAATACACAATTTAGCTGATTTACTCTCAGAGATTCCTTTCCTAGAACAAGATGAACTTATTCATGAACTAGAGGTGCATTTTAATAAATGTTAAGTGTGAATTGGGACAGACGTGATAACAGATGCTACCTGAGTGCTGGCCACATTGGTTCCATCGGTGACTTCCACTGTCATGTTGTACACCGACCTCTGCTCTGCATCCAAGGGTTTTGCGACGACAATAGTCCCCACACCTTTGTCAGCTTCGAAAGAGCTCTCGAAATTCCCCCCTAGTTGTTGTTACAACAGAAGGTACAATTATATTCCCAGAATGTATTTATTCAAGACAATAAAAACCCAATGCAACAGCCACAGACCAGGATATGCTGATTTACAAAGAGGCGCTACGCAAAACGTGCACTTATCACTGAGCGGTCTTTGTTCTAAGCTAATTTTTCCCTTTCGAGCATCATTTAAATAGATGTCATAACAAGGGACAGGATGGGGAGAAGGAAACAGCAACCAATATTGCAGACAAAAGATTCAGCAATGCATCCAAGCAGAGTGTAATTGATATCTTTAAAATGTTTTATCAGGCTATTAACTTACAAAGATGTGTGCCCTTGTTAGTATGAACGCCCCCCCCCCCCCAAAATCTTCATTGCATATGCCTTTGGGATCAAGATTTGAGCATCACTTCCATGTCACACTTCTCAACCAGCATCAACATGGCTATTGGCATGTTTTTAAAAATCATTGATTCCTCTAATGAACAATCCACTTCCCAAAAATAAATATCATTTCTCATAGAAAGTTCCTTTAAACCAGGTCCAACTCATTGGCTAACTAGCCCAGACTGCCTACATTAACTGGACTGGCTCCCCAAGTCGAGAACGTACACACTCCCACTTCTCCTTGTTACAAGTCAATTTTACCTAGGGTAGCCTAGCACTGAACCCAGGATCTTCTGTTTGCAAAGCATGTGTGAGGATCACCGAAAGCACAAAGAAGGTCTAATGCACACAACCCCACTCTCTCCATGGTAGTATACCTGATGGCAAATATTTTGCTTTCTTTCAGTTAGTAGGCAACTCTGCTCAGAAATGTCTCCCATGCTTTAAAAGAGCCTCCATTGATCTGGGAGAGAGGAGTTCTTCTGATTGTAGAAAAGAACTTTCTTCTGGTGGTACAGGAGAGGGAAATCAGAAGAGGTGTCAGGCTCATGGAAAAGAGGGAAGGGTGGGCATCATATGGGATTTGTCAAAGGGGAAGTGCCAATGGTTGTCCTTAGCTTATTTCTTGCTCATGATTATGACTGTGAGCTTTCTCTATTTTGCCTTGATAGTGCAAAAGGAGAGTATGCTGCTCTCCAATTACGTTCTGGAAGCTATTGGCAGAGAACACTTCCTTTCTTGATTATCAACTACTCCTACCAAGGACATCTGTTTTACTTGGTTGGTTCTGCCTGCACTGGTGCTGGTAGGCAACGGAAAGGCTTATCCTGCCCCTGCAGACACCGACAGGATCTAACTCAGGGTCAGCAACCTGTTTGTGAATTGTTGCAGTTCCCCAGGATTGCACTGCCAAAACGCAACTACAAAATGGCCTAATTTGGTTGTGTCTTAGCTTTGGGGGAGAGTGGAGGTTTAAGAGTAGGAATGGAAATGGTTTGTCTTCCACCCTTTACCCCTTTCAAAAATCTCTGTGACCCTTAAGTGAGTCATTAGTTGGTCTTCCGTGGTCATCCAAAAGTCATGAGCCCCTGACTTCTTAGGAGGTGTCTATCAGTAGTCTAATCAATGAAGGCTCTTTTGAAAGCAAAACCTGTCTTCCCCTTATGGTTGGCAGGGATTCCTTAAGGAAGACACAGTGACTCTCTCCCGGCAGGAATCAAAAGATTTGCACAGCTGATCTTTGCAAAATACAAAACCTCATTTATGTAATACCCATAATAATGACAATATACATATACTGAACCAGAAAGTTCAAAACATATGACTCTTAGAAGCACCAGTCTTCCAGTTATTTGTGATTCAAAATATTCATACTTGAGTAAAAACCCAGGTGTTCTATTTCTTATTTTACCACAAATTCCCTGCCATTTCAGTTGCTTTGCACCTTTTTTTGCCCCATCGTAAATTAAACATTTCTTCAATACGATGACTCTCCCCCCCCGCCCCAGTTACTGCTTTATTAAAAGGTACAGGTTTGGTAAGACTAGGGACGTCCCCCCACCCCCGGTCTGAGAGAGTCATAAATAATTTGTGACTAAATAAATTGGTCATTATGTTCAGAAATGTCATTGATCAAAAGGAACCATGCTTGCCCTGCTTGCCCCTTTCTGCCTTCTGATGAAGTAAATCCACTTTAATTGCAACTTACAGAAAATCTTTCTGGAGATGGGGAAAGGAAGAGGACAGAGGCTGCCTAAAGGTTTCTGTCCCATTTTAACTGAAGAAGTCAAGAAGATTAATGAGTGAGCCAAGGTATCTTCAGTTTTCACAGAAGGTGATGTTGGTGTGCCAGGATGTTCACAACGTGGTCAAGAAGGAGCTTGGGGTGGGAGGTTTTTTTTTAAAAAACTGATTAATTTCACTGTCTCTCCTCTGCTCCCCAAACAATTATCCTGAACATATTTAGGGCATGGGGAAAACATGATTGGTTTTAAATTTTCTTGGTATAATAAGGAATCACAGAATGGTTTCAATCCCAGGAGATCTAGCACCCCTGAAGCTTAACAAACCAATTGGCTTTCAACTTCCAGATAGCCTCTAATTATATTGCATAGTTCCTTTCTTCTATTTAAGCAGAAAGAGTAATTTCCTAACACCCTGGTTCAACACAGTGATCAGTCACATTTTTTAATATTTTGTAAGTTTCTCAGGGTGATCTGTCTTCTCCCCCTGCTTTTTTTTGGGGGGGGGTACAAACTGTAAATCAATTTTTGAGGGGTTTGGGGAGACAGCTAGCCAGTGCTAGGCTCTGCAGAAATGGGTGCAGAGTATCCTTTCTTTAAATATCTGGATGGGTGTTTTAAAGAACCCAGCTTTTTCCTTTCAATGATCAGTAGATGGGAGCAAAGAGAGGTCCCCCCCCCAAGTTTCTCTCTATTGCCTCTAGTGGTCCTCACAGAACTCTGCAGCTTCCCACTGTTTGCTAAATCTGCGTTTGCTCCAGATTCTAGATTGATGGTGCCTGGGATAGGCAAACAGTTATAGCTGCTCTGTCTAAAAAAATCTTGAGCTTGGAACAGAGCGACAGAACTTACTGTCCGTTCCATGCATACCTCTAACAAAGTGACCACATATTGCTTCCAGTGAAGAAACTGCTAGGGCCAGAATGATGCTTGTTCTCTTCTTGTGATCCGTTTCTCCTTTCAAAATGTGACACAGAGCTCTTCAAAGTTTGAGGCCTTGGGCACATAGGAGAAGGTCATGGGTGCTTCAAAAAAATAGCTGTGGGGGAGAATGTGGTATGACCAGCAGAATACCAATTTGCCAGAAAGCAAATTGGCACAGTTGCTCCCTGCCACCTTCTCTAGTCCTCCAAAGTAGTCACTGTGTAATCCACAGCTTTATCATTTCTCCTTCCTCCTCCTCCTCCTCTTCTGGGCTGGTGGGCCTGCTACTTAACAAAGCATTGGATCACAGCCACTCTCCATTTTCATTTTCTAGGAATGCTTATGTGGAATCTAACCACATTCTTGGAAATCAGGATTTGTCTGGAAAGATGTTATGTGGCTTTACAGCATGCCATTTTAGTTTGCAATTTGTTTACGTTTCATATCTGAGAAAATAAAAGTAGAATGGGTCTTAAGGACGGCGTCCACCTATATGCGTGACACAATAAGAATCCCTGATGTAAGGCACTCTAACTATGAAACATGGGAAATGGAAGTATGCCACGCATCCTGGGTTAGTAAGTGGATATCCGGCAGGCTCATTAAGTTCTACCAGATCCACATGATTCATAAGCTTTAATACCAAGAACTATTTCTATCCCATTATTAAGTGAAACAGTTCTAATCACCAAACACAATTAAGTCAAACTTGGAGCTTCTGTATGATGTCGAGCTTCTGAAACTAAGAACTAAATAAAAATTAACCTTCTCCCTTTTCACGAGCTGGAGGCCAGCAGCTGAAACTGGGGTCAGCAACATAAGACATGAAAAAGCCAGTGTACACAGAGACTTCCTCAATTCACGTCATAGTGCTATCAGGCTCCATGTGACACCTGGTTTCTCATGATTAAAAATTATTTTTATTGAAAAGAAAAAGATACACAACTAAACAAAGAGAGCAAGCCTCTGGCCTCATCTGTATTTCCAGGACTGACTCTGGGTCTCAAATGGCCCTCTAAGCTTTCTTAGAAAATAAAAATCAGGACATTTGCAAGAAGGATAGCTTCAGCTTTTCCCCAAAGTGGTGATTTGCTCTATACAAAAAGGTCCCCCCCCCCCATATACAGGCAGATTGTATATACAGGGGAGTATTCAATAATGTGTTTTCCTTCATCTGCAGATTGATGTTATAGTCTCTGCAACCACCTCTTCGTACTGCACAATTTGATTTGTTTCAAACTGAGAGGTGAGGGTTTGAATGTAGATGGCCAAGAATGCAAACAGATGTTCTAACAAAGAGCCACATCCCCTCTGCTGGTCTAAGAAGAACTTCTGGACACATCAAGCTAAGCCTGGCTTTTCCCAAAGGTCCACCTCCACCTTTAAAAGAATATTGCACTTTGGATCTGACGTTAATTTGATTTTATGCCAAACATATATCTATTCCCCATGCAACCTTCTATGCATGTTTTAGCAACTGAACTCTTTTGAACTGCTACACACACACACTTAATAGCGTTCAATTGTAAGCAATGGCATAACTGTTCTTGACATTTAATTAAAGCCATAATGGTATTAATGCATTAAAATATTTCTATAGGATTATACGCTTTTCATTATTGCTTTTTTTTCAAAGCAGACCCTGCCCTTTGCTTTCTATGGGAAAAAGGAAGACCATCTCACACTAATTTCAACTGAGGAAAACCTTTCCAAAGAAAAGATTTGATGGCTGTTTTATTCCTCATGGAGAAATGTGTGATAAAATGAGGCTAGCCGTGGGACAGGGGTGCTTCCTTGAAGATAATGTTTTCACTGATAACCCTGAGAAGGAAAGGAGGGATACTAATTGAATGTGCTTCATTGGAATCATAATTGGAAATCAGAAGACAGAAAGATTATCAGAGTACTCTTGGCTTAATAGTAAAAGCAGAAGCACTGAAAATTCTGCATTTTAAAAGTTAGAAGCAATTAAAAGTTAGAAGGAATTAAAAAGCAAGCCGGTGCTTTTAAATGCACCTTTTCTTAGTAATTAAAGCATAGATTAGCTTGAATTAAACCCCAGAATCATTTAAAATCTTGTCTGAGGGCAAACTATTTGCAAGAAGCACTTTGCAGAATATGCGGGTTGGCGTGGAATGACCTCTCTTGAGAATATTAAAACAGCCACATCCTCCTGAAAGTTCAGTGTAGCTGCATCAAAGGCTGTCCCTGGTTATCTGCAGATGTGTGTGCATGAACAGCCACTCTGTTTCACGATGACCCCAGCAACAGTAGTGCCTTTGCATGTACATTCAGAGGCAGACAACTAGGGAAAGACTTAGGAATACCTGTACTGAGTCTTTTCAAGGATGTAGCTGCTTTAATGCTTCAAGGACAAATGCTTCAGTCATGGGCCAACATGCTTCACTAAGTTCCCCTTTCAACTATTTGGGTCAAGTTTGTTTTTTTTATGAGCTTCTCCATGAACTTCTTTTGGTTCATTTCAACATGTCATTTGGGATAGGCCACCAGCAGCTATCTCAGGAAGACTCCTTAAAGGAACAAGATAGGTCAGGTAATCCTGGTCTAATTTTTAAGCCTATGTGACCTTTACTTTTGCATCTTGGATCCTGGCCATTGGAGAGATTTCCCTGGTCCAATGAAACCCTGCTTACTTGGACTTGTTTGCTCTTTGTTTCCTTGTGAGATGTATGTTCCTCCTTTCCTTAGGAGCTCAAGGCAGCATATGGAGTACTTCCTTCTTCAATACTTCCCCCCCAAAACAAATTGGTGAGACAGGCTGGGCTAAGAGGAAGAAACTGATCTAAAGTCATGCAGTGAGCTTCCTTGACTAAGATTGGTCTTGAACCCGGGTTTTCTCCATCCTAGATCAGCATTTTAATCACTACACCACATTGACTATGACACTCGGTGTCTTGCTTTACTTCTGGAACTTCTTCCTGGACAATGACTAGTGTGGCTTTACCCTCTAGTGTTATATTTACTTTTCTGTATGCATCTCTGGGTATGAGTAATCTTCCTGGAAACTAGAGTTCACAACATACAGCCATGCTTTCCCCTTTTCCAGGACCTAACCTTGACCTAGGATAGGACATGGTTCACTTTTCCAAAACTGAACAAGGCAATGACCTTTTGAAGAATAAACTACGATCAATACTTTCAGAATGAATAAAGGAATACTGAATGCAAAAGCATAATACAGGTAGTCCTCGGATTATGACCCTAACTGGGACTGGAATTTCCATCCCTAAGTGAAGTGGTCGTTAGGCGAAACATTACGTGACTGCACCACTTAGCGAAGCAGTTTCAGTCCTGGTTGCAGTCGTTATACAAGGACTGCGCCGTCCTCAGGCCAGGACCTCATGCTTCTCCTGCTCTGCAGCACTTGCCTCTGCTTCAACTCCCCCCACCTGGCTATCTCCCCCTATCTCCACCCTTTGGCTGCCACCTATCCCTGCCACCCTCAGCTGACCTTCACCACCTTCTTCCTCCCACTGCTGATGAGATGTACCTGGCTGAGGCAGTTGCTGGCCCTTCACAAGGCCTCCCCGAAGCCTTGCGAGGCCTCCATGCAGCCTCCTGAGGGGCCAGCAGGTGCCATGGCTGGGCATTAGTACTTGGATTGGAGACCACCAGGAAATCTAGGGATGCAGGATAGACTGGGAAATGAAAAAAAAACTTTTTCTTGGAAAAACGCAATGGCCAGCTGGAAAAAAAGTCATGGAATTTTGTTTTTGTACATAATAACTGCAGCGGCATTACCCACAATGGAGGAATGATTGGTGAAAACGATGGAACTTGCTGAGATGGCCAAATTGATTAGAGAAAAGATGATATCTACATTTATTGCTGACTGGAAATCTCTTGGGGACTTTTTGTGTGAAACAGAAGAAAATCAGCTTATGATTTATGGTTTTGATGATTAGATAGAATGGATTATAGAAAGAAGAGAGGTATATTGCAACCATAGACTAAGAGGCAAACTTATAATTGTACTTATAACTGCTATAAAGAAAATTGGAAGCTACTTCTTTGTATCTTTTTTCTTTCTTTCCTATTTTTCTTTTTTGCACTTTTTACTTTCTCTTTGATCTCTTCCTCTTCCTTTTCTTACTATATATTAGTTTTCTACTTTACTTACTATATATTTTTCTTTTTACTTACTATATATTTGTTTGTATTAGTTTTTTAATTTTCTTTTAAAAAATCATTCATATATATATATACATACATACATACATACGGAAAAACACAATGGCAAATGACTCCCTTGTTGTCTAAAAAACTGCATTTTTATATCCATGCAATCCCTGGGTGTTTCGCAATTTATTTAATTTATGGACAATATTTATAACTTGCTCCCAATCCTGAAGAATGCTGGGCATCATCAAAGCTGAGAGACTAAAGTATAAAACCGACAGTACAGATTTCTAATAACCAGGTCAGACACCATCTCTCAATCAGCTGGGATGGAAGATTTGTTGAAACAAAGCTTGACTGAAGGGTATCTGTAGCTTTTGGGACTACATCAGGATTAATTTAGTATAGCTAGTCATGCATGCAAGATTGTCTTTTTCCTTGTTTTTGCTTTTTGGCAGAATTTTATTAGTGTATCTCTGCACAGGCAATGTAGCCGTGGGCACTTCAAATATAATCAAAGCTGCAGCAAACTGCTCCATGCAGGACTTTAAAAACAGAAAGAGCAACAACCACCTTCTGAAATTCCAGAGTGAACAAATGGAAGCCAATTCAGAAACACAACAATCTGGGGAGAAATGAGGATGAGGTGAATTTTGGAAGGGTCTCCTCAATTCACAACTGTGATAATGCTGTGATCCAAAGGTACGCGGAAGGAGCAGGACTTGTCTGGAATTTCTTGCACCCTGTAAGGGTGGAATGAGCCTCAGAGAGGGTGGAAGCCACTATTAATGTGTTTTCTTAAATATTTCTAAACCTTGTGGGGGGCACGTGGTTCACCTTTGTATTATGTGTTGAAAATATTTAAGGTTTAGCTTCATTATTTGTACTTCCAGTGAGAAGTCTGGTTTTATTTCATTTAGAACTGAATGACTGTTTCTTCCTGAGTACAATGGTTTCACAACAATTTTCTCCAGCATAATTTCTGATGGTCCCAGCTTTCAAAGCCCTATCTTACAACTGGGAAAACCATGGTATTGACCTTATGTACCTTTGTGGTCGGTTTGATGTCTCCGTACTAGACCAGTCATAATCTTTCTCCAAAGGCAGCAGACATCACTTTATTTCATGGCTACAGTCACCGTCCCTGTGAATTTCTGAAGATAAGGTCTGTTACTACTTCAGCTTCTTCTCCATCTATGTGATGGACTGGAATGGAGGAAGGGGGGTGAAAACAGTGCTCTCGTCTCCAGAGCAACACTCTGGAGATAAGCGGAGGAAGCTGGCGCATCT
>NW_006532843.1:155468-166553 GCF_000186305.1 Python bivittatus | reverse complement strand
AAGCTGCCGCATCTCTAAACATTCCAGAAGATAGTAGAGACTTGTGCCTGGGAACTGCTGGGCAGTCTGAGAAGATTTCTGTAAACAGGCGCTGGCTAATAAACCTTGCTGATTGAACCTGCATGGTCTCCAGGAGTTCTTTGGACTAGGCCTGACAATCTATTTGCATTAGGTTGGCATTGCTTGTTAACATAATCTTAGATGTTTTTTAAAAAATGAGCTGCCTTATGTCTCTTCTTTCACCTTCAACAAGAGATTTCTTAAGTCTTCCTTGATTCTAGCAGTCAAAATGATATCAACAGCATATTTGAGGTTATTAATGTTTCTTCCAGCAATTTTAAAAACCAGTTTCTATTTCTTCTAGTCCTTTAGATGTTGTGCATCTAAATTAAATACATAAAGTGATAGTATATAACTTTGGCATACTCCTTTCTTCATTTTAAACCATTTAAATGCTCCATATTCTATCTTGTTGCTTCCTGATCATCATACAAATTCTGCAATAGGTGGATGTGATCACCTGATACACCCATCACTTTAATAACTATCCACAATTTATTGTGGTTTATGGAGTCAAAAGCCTTAGTATGATCAATAAAATAAAGATATATATCCTTGTAGAACTCCATTGCTTTTTCCATCATCTATTGGAAGTTAACAAGGTGATCTTGGGTTCCTCTGCCTCTTCTGAATCCAGCTTGTACATCTGGCAATTCTTGTCCTGTGCATTGCTGAAGTCTGAATTACAAAATCTTGAATATTATTTTACTAGCATATGGGATAAGTGCAAATATTTGATAGTTGAATAGGGTGCCATAAGCAAACTGAAAACATGCCAGGGAAATACTCTGTGGTTTGTTCTCTCCAGAAGATCCTGATGTATGAGGTTTGCACAGTATGACCTACTAGTACTGTGGAGAAAAAAATCTCGTGCTTTTTATTCTACAATTTCTTATTCAATTTGTTGAAAGAGAATTTGCTTTCAACATTTCCTTTAAAGGAAAAGGGAACTGCAGAGAAATTCTCATGGGAGTAATGTGGTATTCTTACACTTACTGAGTTTAGAAAAGATCAAGAGGTGTGTGTGTGTTTGTGTGTGTATGTATGTATGAATAGACTCTTTCACTGTGAAATCATCTTTCATTTTGAAAGCCTCCCTTCCATCAAATCCCAAGGGAAAATATCTTTCATTTTTTTTCAGACTGGACAATGTGAGGAACTCAGAGGGATGTGCAGGAGAAAACAGTACTATTATAGTAGCCTACTCTCTGCTACTTCCAACAATGTCAGCTCAGAAGGTCCACCAAGAGAAATTTTTAAAAAGCAAATCAACCAACCAACCAACCAACCAACCAACCAACCAACCAACCAACCAACCAACCAACCAATCGATCTCAAGATTCCTGAGCATAAGTTAGAAAAATAGAGGCCTGTTTTGTAGATGAAAACTTTTGAGACACTGCTAGGCAAATGTAGACACATCATTAACAACAGTATGGTGCAACAGCAGTGCACAGTTGTTTCCAAATCATGCAACAAAATAGCTGCAGAAGCTGGTCTATGTAGACACATCTGCTGTTGAGGAAAGGCCTGGTGTGCACTGACTAGTCTGATCTGAAGTCCTGATATGGCTTTATAGATCTAAATGAATCATTCCTAGACACATATCAATAGCCAGTAAAGCTGTTTTAAGAAATGACTCATACTGACCCCAGAAAACTGTCTGACCATATTATTTGGGACCTAAAACTGAAGATTTAAAGCTAGAATAGGGAATCCATGGACCTCTATGTGTTGCTAAACCAAAACTCTCAGCATCTATGGCTAATATGACCAACGGAGAGGGGGGTGCAGAGATTCAATCTAGGACATTCTACGCTGAAGATGCTCGGCTCCTGAGCTATGGTTCACGTAGAGATTGACTGCAAAACATTATAGAAAAAAAATATCTATACAAGCTACTGATTGCTGTTCTCTGATCTGGAATTCTTCTCTCATCTTGGCTGGTTTTGCATTCAGTAGATAGAAAGCAGACATACACCTGCTTGGTTCTCTGATGCAGCATCCATTCAAGAGGAGACAATTTAACAATTATCTGCTGCTGTTCTCAGCGCATTTGAGTGCTTGCTGAGACACAAAGCAGTAAGAAAGATTCATGGGTGTACAAATCTTTCCGATTGGCAGCCTCCATCATCTGTAACACACCTGCCAATCTGGCATACAGTGTGATTCCTCTCCCATCATTTTCCTCCTTTGTTTAAAAAACCCACCCTGTGGTTTTCATTTTCACTGTTAAAAGAAACTTTCTTGATCATTGGGGCTGACAGAATTTATTTAAGCTGAATTCCAGGCAGCCAAAGGAATTCTGTTCATATAAAAGATTTAATTCAATTCGACCTGTAATACAATTTGCTGACAGATGCACACTATTATTTAGGGTGTGTGTATGTAAATATAAATAATATAAATATAAATTGCCTATCAACCAATTATCTCTGAGATGGCTAATAAGACATACTAAAATAATTACATGTCTCATAAAACTTTCAAAATGAAGCACTGTATACTCATTATCAGCAAAAAGGAATACTAACTTAGAAGGGAAGCTAATTAGAGTAATCCAAATGCCCTCCAGAAAAACTCCTACCTTTGTTTGGCAACTCAAAACTAGTAAGGAAGAAGCAAGACAAACTCTCTTGAAGAGGAGAAAAGGTCCTGTCTTGCCTTGCCACTCATAATTTTTTAGACCTCAAACCAGATGAAGAGGCTTCAACAAACAGAATACACTGAGAAGGCAGAAGGTCCTGAGAGACTATTCAGTTTTCCCAGTTGGTCACTTTCCATCAATTTTGGAACTGCAACTTCCTGAATTTCTGGTCAGCACGGCCTTCTCAACATGGAATTCTTATGGTTGCAGTTCTAATACTTTTGGAGGACACCAAACTGAGTAAGGCAAGTTAGAGCTCTGAAGGTCAAAGCCAGCACTGGGAGCCAACTTGCAGAAGTGGTATGATATAATCCACCTGTACTGGATTAGGTAACATTCTAATTGCTGGATCTTGAATCATGTAATTTCTGTGCAGACTGCAAAGATTAACATCACATAGAGCATAATATTTCCAAATTGGCAACGTTTCTGGGCATTCCAAATAATTTGAAAGCTATTCTGGTGGATAAAGCACTGACGATCACAAAGGAAGATTGAAATTAGGCACAAGTATGCACACTGCTGATAAATGGATGCTCAAAGTCCATGTGATGTCTCCTGGAAAGCTAGAAAGATACAAATGCAGTTGACTTCACAGATCTCTTTTTATAAATTAAAAAGACCACCCAGAAAGGCAGTTGATAAAACTGTAGCAAATGTGTTTGCACTGAAGGTACCTTCGGTTGAGCAGTTCTGCCCACAAGCTGTCTGTAGGATATAGAACATCTCTCGAGCATGCTTGCCACCTTCAAGCAGAGCAGTCGGAAGCAGAAAAAAGAAAACAACCAAGGTAACAGAATGCAAAAGGAAATAAAAAGCACCAGGAGAAAAGAGAAAGAGAGAGAGAGAGAGAGAGAAATGAGGGACAGCTGGTTTAAGTCGCCATCAAAATACATTTAGAAATGAGATTAGCAAATTATGGCCAGAGAATTTAAATGACAGACAACATTAGCAAGTCGATCACATATTATGGAAGAGAAAGAAACAATCCAGCCATATAGCTTAGCTAAGGCATCAAAACCAAAGCATGAAAAAGTAGTTATATTAAATTAGCCACATTCAGTACAGCACTGTTACAGCAGTTTCAATGCCAGAGAGTTAATCCTTTGTTAGTTTTCTCTAACCCAAATCTACACAACACTCCTTTCTTCTCTTGGCAAGATTGCATATGGGTCCAACATACCAACTATGTCAAACCACAAGGGGATGTTAGCAGGTTGCACAGAGACCACGCCAACAATTTCTGTCACTCGGTCACTTTCCATGATGGTGAAGTTATAGAAGGGTTCATCAAAAGTCAAAGGGATGAGTGATGGTGGTGGTTTCTTAATCCATTCAATGTGGAGGCGTGCAGTAGAAGATTTCTGGGGCCGGCCATTGTCAACTGCTTTGATCTGTTATACAGAGGAGAGAGAGAACACAGGACACTTTAGCACACTGCTTTGTGCAAAGCTTTCACCACTGTTTTGCTTTCAAAATAGTCCCTGGTTTTGAATTCCTAGAATCATGAGATGAGTGGTGTTTTTCTGCATTACACTGTAAGCGTAATATTTTGTATTTTTGGTTAAAATATTTAAAGCAGGAGGATGGATGACCAGTGGGTAGCGAAAGAGGGGATACAGAATTTCTTTTTAAAATGTTTTTGGAAGAAACGAGGACCACAATGGGTAACAAATGTGGATGAGGTCCCAAAGTGTGTAGAATCAGGACTCCCAGGGTAAATAATTTTGGTAGATAGAGTTGGTATTTAAACCTAATCAAATACCACTAGTTTGGGTTTTTTTATTTGTCTGCTGAAGGGGGGACAGGGATAGGATTGCAAAACACTTCTGCACAACACATTGCCCTTCAGATGTATTTACATTATTACATTTTAAAACTTGAGACTAAGCCCAACCAATGATAAAGATCTGGGGGGTGCCCAAACTTTGTTTTCTTTCCTTTGTTGGTATTATTCTCATTAACAAGCCTTCTATCCCACCACAAAGTCTGAATAAAATGGAGCTGGAAGACACTGAATTTTAAACCAAAAACTTGTTTAAAGGTTGAATCTTTATGGGAATCAAGGCTGGAGGACAGATCTGCACTAAACTTCTTTACATCACGTTTAAGTTTGAAATAACCCATTTTGGGGGTTCATATAGCATACTCAACCTTAAACTCATAAATAGGCCAGGTTTACACAATTCACTAGTTTAGGGAAAAACCCCTGAAAACCCTAATCAAGGTCAACACCTGTCACACTTCACATGTTGTGTGAAACAGCAACTAAGTACAGGTAGTCCCCAGTTTAAGAATGAGTTCCGTTCCCAAGGTCTGTCCTTAAGTCAAATTTGTATGTAAGCCAGAACAGTATTATTGTATAATACTGCATAAGTAGCCTTGTGTAATGAACTTGAACCATTGTGTATTTAACTCAAACTTTGCTACAATAGGCTCTGTTCTTCACTATGGGTCATCTGTAACCTGGGCATTCTTAACCTGGGGACTACCTGTATTCATCAGACATGGTTAAGCACTTTGTGCAAACAGTCTGTTGCTTTCCATTAAACTAGTTCCCAAGAAGCAAAGTTTATTCGCTGCAGAGTGAGTTGTGAAAAGCCACCTGCTTATACTGTAATTTGCTGCCACCATGCAACCACTGTTATGGCTTTTAAATCAGATGTGCCAAAGGAAGCATGCTATCAACCTGCGTGGCACACCACCAGATACCTGTGCCCACTCAACCCTTCACTGTTTGCCATCCAATTAAGTTCCTCCTCCATTGAATCTTTTCCAAGCCCTATGAATTCCTTCCAATAACAAAGAAGGCGGATTCCAATTAATCTTTCATGTATAGGCCACCCTGCCAAGTATTTTTATATTCAGTAAGAGTCAGACAATACGGAGTCTTACATACATTTGATTTGAATGGAGATACCTGAATTCAACTTAGTTGAAAATCCAGTTCTTAATTTGAGGGTTCAGGCAAGAAAGCTGTTGCTAATGAAAATGTGTGCTATCTGATTCAAGCAACCCAAGACTTTCAGCTGCCTTATTCATAGGAAAGGAAGCACCTACTGAGTAAAGTCAGATAATTTGCCCACTGTTGCATCTATACAAGCTGTATAACCAATCCTTGGGTTTCCAATCAAAAGGAACTGAAATAGAAAGATGCCTGACTCACAAGAAATGAGTTGGATTCATATATTAATATAATCAACCTTGAACCAAAGAACAAAGGAGTCTTCCTAACTCCAAGTCAGGACAAAGGGAGGGAAGTTACACAGACTTTCCAGTCGTGGCACTAAGCAACTCAGTAACTAAGGAAGCTTCAAATATGTAAACAATGGTGACAGCAATTAAGAATCTTCTTCTTGAAGACATATATATTTATTACAGCAGAAACCTCTGTAGTTAATAATTTCTTCATCCATTCACAATAACTCATGCATTCATAATTACGTGGCTCTGTAATGGTATGTGGGAATGACCTTGGGAGACAGGTGGAAGAGCTGAAGACTAGACAATGGTCAGATAAGAGGCACCTGAGTCTGCAGAAGGAATGGGGGCATGGCAAACATCTCAGGAGGGGCTCTCCCTAGTTTCTTGGACTGTAAAGGTGAGGGGGGAGAAATGTCCTTTCAGACTTGCAAGATTCTGTTAATGTAGCCTTACAATAAAGATAGAACTAGTACTTCTGAGTGTGCTTCAAGGTTCCCTATTGCTTGGGATGCAGCAGAGTGGCAAGCCTACTCCACTGGAGATTGCTGCTCCTTATTTTTGCCAAGTCCATACAAAGCACGTCCAAGAATTTGGCCATGGATTCTACTGGGAGCAAATTTTGGCAATCTGCTTCAAGCAGAATTCATGGCAGCCAAATACTTTCCACAAACAAAGTCTGGCTTTGTGTTCTCCAAGAAAGAAAAGAAAAGGAAAAAAAAAAAAAAAGAGTAAATGAGTGGTGGTGGAATCACTTATAAATGTACACAGTGGCCAATTCTCTTATTCTTGTTACTTTTAAATGTACCACATGCTTAGAATTGCACTATGCTCATCCTCAAGATTTCTTCTTCCCACCTGTCCTCCCTTGAATGGTCATATGATCACATGATATGGCTACATTCCTACATCCAGGAAGGGATGCCCAAGCATGAAGCTTTCAATTTAAGACTACTCAAGAACAAATACGGCCATTCCAGGAACTGTTTTGTGCAATGACGGTCACATGGGTGACTTGGGAAGTATTTCTCAATGAAGCGCTACATGCCACTTTTGAGATATAGGGTACTTAAAATGTAAAGAGAAGACAGAAAAGCCCTCGACCATCTCATATGCTTAGCTGTGATTACAGTTATTCCCATTGCTACCCAATGGAGTTTCATTTCCATACCACGCATTTTTAATACAGATTTCTTAAAAATTAAACATCTATGAAAAAGTTGCATAATGGAAAGCTGTACTGGCATAGCCAAGAATATTTTCAGAAATCCCCACATTCCTTACAAGAGTGAAGTTGGGAATGATATTTCCATGCAAGCAAGCAAGCAAGCAAGCAAGGAAGGAAGGAAGGAAGGAAGGAAGGAAGGAAGGAAGGAAGGAGGACGGAAGGAGGGAGGGAGGGAAAAGAGGACGGGAAGGCAGGAGGAAGGAAGGAAGGGAGAGGGAGGAAGGGAGGGAGGAAGGAAGGAAGAAGAAAAGAAGTAGGGAAAGAGGAAGGCAGGGAGGGAGGGAAAGAAGGAGAGGGGAGAGAGGGAGGGAAAGAAGGAGAGGGGAGAGAGGGAGGGAGGGAGGGAGGAAGGAGGGAAGAAGGAGAGAGGGAGGAAGCAAGGACAAACAAACAACACCCTATATTTACTTTTGAGAAGTTGGAGGACCCATTTTTAATCCATTTGTTGTGAACTGTGAGCAGATGCCTTCCCTCATGAAATGCTTGAGGAAGCTTTCTGACTGAATGAACTTATATAAAGCAACTTAAAAACAATAAAACTGCTCTTAAAACAGGGAAGTAAAGCATGGGCTTATTTGAGTAATGAATGCTTACAGTTAAGATATCATAGCTCCCTGCAGTGAACTGCTTTCGTGAAGAAACCATTCCAGTCTTTGGGTCAATGAAGAACTTGCCATCTTCATTTCCATCCACAATGCTATAGGAAATCTCAGCATTGGGGCCTTCATCCTTGTCAAAGGCAAAGGCTCGGTATATGGGCTCCCCTCTCTTCTTTCGGTCCCTCTCTGGCAACTTGATCTGATAGACTTTCTCTGGGAACTGAGGCTTGTTATCATTTTCATCCAGAACCTGGACCACGAGCCATACTGTAGACTGCTTGGGAGAGACCCCTCCATCTGTTACTGTAACCTGAAGTGGAAAGAGTAACAATAGCATCAAAAAAAGGTTAGAACTGTGCAGAGCATAACTAGTAAAAAGTTGAATGGAATATAAATAAATGTGAACAAAACAGTGAACCACCTCAAACGCCCTGTTTAGAGTTGAAGACAAAACTTTTGAACCTCAAAATGGGGAGATCTGAACTCAAAGCAGGGTGGTTCAAATTTGAGATGCTTAGAACTCAAAATATGTTGCACATCCACATATATCATCCACCCTACTATAATTCCTTCCGTGGCCTTTTCTTATATAACTTTATATATAACTTTATTCTTATAGCTATATGTTAGGACAGGGAATACCAGGCATTCACCTCCAAGGGATGAATCAAATGCTGGCTGTCCAATATAGAACCCTTTCTTGAGACAGCTGCAGTCTTTTCTATATTCATCCCTTTCTCTAGCATTCACTCCGCATCAAAGTGAGAGATGTGACCACCTTGCTAGCAGTCAAAAAGGTTTCAAAGACACCTTTATCCCTAAATAGCTTTTAAGATTGACTTAAAACTGATTTTTCAACTGTTATTTTAATATGTTATTAATTTTGGTTATAGGTTATTATAATAAACTGCTCTGAGACTACAATAAGCTGTGAAATAACATTTTAATTATTATTCTTTAAGGGAATGTAGGCTTGCTTTGTAGATTTCCCTTAATGGGAATAACATCCCATTAAAAAAGTATCCACCTAGGAGATTTAATTTGTGGATATGCAAGATGGGAATAAAATTGTAAAGGTTTGAGGTGGTAGGACAGTGACAGTTCAGTTTACAGTTGTCAATGTCTCTCTTTGGAAAAACAATGAGAGTTATGTATCTTAACTCCATTTTTGGTCTATGACTGTACACATAAACTAATAAAATAACAAACAATGGCCTTGTTTGCAAGACACACAGATCTGGTTTGGGATATGTGAAAATTCCAGCCCAGTCACTTTACTCCCCACAATTAATTTAGAGAGGGTTAGTTTGGGGCTAACCTATTTTCCTTCCCCATCCCATTGTCAACTGTGTAATGCAACTATATGGTTAACTGTTTTTTTTTTAATGCAAGTCCTAGAAAGACTTATGCAAAAGTGAGATTTCTCCAGAAGCACAATCTTTCTCCTTTTTACTTTGCATCTACCTACCAGTGCTTAAAGGGTAAGGATGAGGGTGAAAGATCTGAATGAGTTGGAATGGATAAGGGCTCTCAGTCTGTTCATGGTGGAGTTGACCTTAATCTCACAGCGCAAGGACAGAGATTCTAGCAAACATTTATTGTGTAGTCACAAATATCAAGTAGCATAGCAAGAGAGAACATCTACTTGATTTGTATACTATACATTTTTCTAATTATTTAACATGTAATTGAAGCTACAGCCATACCTCACTACTGCATTTCATTCATTCATTCAGTCAGTCAGTCAGTCAGTCAGTCAGTCAGTCAGTCAGTCAGTCAGTCAGTCAGTCAGTCAGTCTAGGCGCCTCCCAACAACTTCTAGATATCTGGTCTTTCAACAGGTAATTTTCTGTTGTCCTAACATCTGACAGTAAAGTTACATGCTCCATATATTTTTGTAATTCTTTATTCTTTGACTATATTTTTAAGGCCAAGTAAAACAATAACTTCAGAATGGGCAGAATATGGGAAGGGGAGGTTAAAGAGTAAATGGAGCATTGGATCAATTCATTTTCCTCCTCTAGCTCTTCCTGGACACATGTTAAGAAAGTGGGTTTATGTACTATGGTCTAACCATGTCATGGTTTGCATAGTTGGATTGAATTTAATTGCAAGCTTGAAGCTACATATGACAACTAACTACGGCTTGTTTGGGGCCAGCAAACTATTATGTGAACTTATTAGAAACTAAGGTTTAAATTTGGCTTCTCAGATGTAGATTAAATTAACCTTCTTCACTAGCCCAGTTCTGGTTAGCTTTGCACTTTGTTATTTGCCTGGCTACATTGCCATGATGCAAGTTTGGGTAAATTATGAAAACAACTGAAATCCAAATGATGTGAGTTTGACAATGTGTTTTAAGACAGGCATTTTTAATCTTTTGATTGTGTACTAATCAAGCCCGTTCCATTTCTGGTATGAAGAAACACTCCCTAAGGTGCATTTAAATCAATTCTTTATAAAAATGCATTATTATTTTTATAGGAAACTCAATTCAATTTTTTTTTTAAAATCACAGCAAGGTCTGAAGGCTGTACATGTAGTCCCTCATTTAAGAACAAGTTCTGTTCCCAAGGTCTGTCCTTAAGTCGAATTTGTATTTAAGCCAGAACAGTATTCTTGTATAATACTGTATAAGTAGTATTGTGTAATTAACTCAATCCATTCTGTATTTAACTCAAATCGTTGTGTATTTTACTCGAATTTTGCTACAAAAGGCTCTGTTCTTAACTATGGATCGTCTGTAAACCGGGAGTTCTTAACCCATGGACTACCTGTAACATGGTTGAATCTAAACTGGCTTAGTCACTTTGATTAAAGATCCTTTGGGAATTCCATTCATGCTATCAGAAAGTAAGTAGGATATAAACAATATATTTATTTTACAAACATTTGAGCTAGTGATGGAAATGTTGATATTATGCAGGCCTTTCCACAAAATAGCTGCCATGAGAAGAAGATTGCCTACTCATGAGCCTACTCATGAGCTGGCTCTCAACACAGTCACTCAAAAAACATTAGGGATGTGCAGTTCCCTAATGATTTGACCTTAAACTTCCTCAAATTTGAAGATCCTATTTAGGGTTTGAAGTGGACATTGTGGAGTCCTCAGGAGAGCCTCATGCTTGAAACAGCCATTTTACTCATAAAATAGAATGATCTTTCAGATTCATGACAGGTTTTCCATAGCTCTAAAAAACACCTGTTTACTCAAGATAAGATTGTCCATCCCCTTTAGCTCCCAGAATACTCTCTATTATTCCAGATTAGTGTTTCTCAACCTTGGCAGCTTGAAGATGTGCAGACTTCAACTCCCAGAATTCCCCAGTCAGCATGTTGGCTGGGGAATT
>NW_006532843.1:144238-155217 GCF_000186305.1 Python bivittatus | reverse complement strand
GGGAATTCTGGGAGTTGAAGTCCACACATCTTCAAGTTGCCAAGGCTGAGAAACACTGTTCCAGATGACCTGGTTCCTGGTTCTCCCCCAACCCAGGCAAAGAAGAACTGGCTTTCAGTCATCTGCCTCCCCCTCCCCCCCAAGATTGCTTATGGGGCCTAAATGGGCCCCAGAAGCTTTGCAGAAAATAACACATATACCCCAAATGATGCAAATTTGCTTTGCAGGATGCCAGATTCATATACGGCTGTAGCAAACTGAGATTATGTCAAAATGACGACCTGTAAGATAACATAATGATGCAAATTCCACCCTTACATGCATACAGGCTGATGTCTGATGCAAATGCGTTAATCACATTTTTTTGCACTATAAGGTGTGCTTTGCCACTTGCCCTTTCTTTCCCTCCCCTACATGTCTGTGTTAAAAGGGTATATAAATTTAGTGGCAACAACTACCAGCAGATGCAAAAGGAGGCTTTGTTGGTTGCATAGGGGCTCACAGGGGCTCTCACCTAACTCTGTTTTAGATGGAAGAAAAAATGTTAGAGAATATGCATGTGCTCTAGGTAAGAGTACCTGGACAATTCTACCTACTTATTTGGATCAGCCTCTACTACTCAGGAGTAAGTCAAGAAAGGAAAGGCGACTGACTATGTTGTGAATTTAATTAAAGGTTTGTATGCTTGTTTATTGATTGACTTTATTAATTACATTTATATACTGCTGCAATCAAAGCAGAGTCTCAGTGACACGCAGTAGTAAGCAAAACACAATAATAGTAATTAAAAAAAATCTTACAAGGCATTAAACCATCTCAAAACCATACAGGGCATCAGATCCCCAAAGCCCTCCAGAAGAGCTCTGTTTTCAATTTCTTCCAGAAGGCCAGTAATGTTGGAGACAAGCAGATCTCCAGTGGGACGCCATTCAGGTAGGTTGGCCACATCACGGGGGAAAAAATAGTTATTCTGCTTTGTAGAGTGGGGAAGTTGTCTACCCTAAAGTTCTAAGATCAGTCAAAATGACTATATGCCTAAAGAGTCTCTCTCTCTCTCTCTCTCTCATTTTTGTGATGATTCAGAACCAACAATTTCATCTTTTTTTTTTTTACAAGAGTGAAAAGAAAATATGTGGGAAGTACCGACTAAATAAACCAACACAGCAGTTAACCAACAAAATAATCAATATAAAATGGGAGGTCAACAGAGCCAGACAGAACAAAATACAAGATCTTGGCTTGAAACCATCAAACACTGTCACTGTGGGAATTGGTGTATTAGCAGCTTTTTGCAAAAGCAGAACCTAAGCTACTTTCAAGCTAGTAAAAATCCATATCCGCCTCTCCTCTGTAATGGTATAATGTTAAGTTGAAATAAGAAAGAAAAACTTTGAAAAATATATGGATTTTATTATTTCTCTCCTGATCTTGCATTATTTATTTCCATGGTACCATCCACAGTTAAATGATCAGCAATTCCATGTTAGGCTGCAGTTCAGTTATAAATGTAACTTATTCAGCTCTCTTTTAGCCCTATTCAAATTATTAGCTCTGTTCTATACTACGATTTTTTTTTCCTGTTTTGATAAATGTATCAACATGGCTCTTGAAACCTGAAAAGCAATTTTGCAATTAACGACTTGTCAGATTCAAAGTAATACTACAGGGAACTTTTCCAAATCTGAAAAATAATGTGTTGAATTTCTCATGTTTGAAGAAAGGAAAAAAGAAAAATTGATTACTAACTGATAACTGGAATTCTCTGAGTGGTCATCTGCAAATTTGCCTGCGTGGAGCCTCTTTGGAATCTTCTAGAATTTAGAGAAATGATAGTAGGTGTCCTATCCTCCTTGTGTCCCATGTGCCTGTTCCCCCAGGCTCAGCTTCTACTGGATCATCTCAGTTCCAGTACAGTGGAACCAAGAAATAATGTTGAGGTTCCTTGACATCAAACAAAAGGAATTGACCCAAATGAGACGGATGGTCCTCATCAGTCAATCGAACAACGTGGAACCAATGGTAGTGGAGATGGAGACAACTAATGTGGAGAAGGACTCACAGGTGACAGAGCTGATAGCAGGGACACCACAGGGTTTTTATCTCTTTTTGTCCCCCTTCTTTTTGCCCTGACTGGATAGGCCTTTTAGAAGGCTATGTTGTTTATTAAGGGATTTCACTTGTGTGCTGGAGCTGGCTCACACCAGCTTGTGAGAGGTGATTGTTAAATTTTTTGGAATTCTGTAAGTTAGTTGACAGCAGAGGTGAGCCTCCATGCCTAGTGCACCAGTCAGGTGTTCTGCAGCTAGTGATGTGGCAATGGAGCTGGTTGAGTCAGTTTTAAACATTTAGCAGCACACCACACAGTGATTTCCCTTGATGCTAGCAGCAGTATGGTAGAGGTACCCCCATAGGAAACATGGAGCATAAAAGCACTTGAGAAGAGATGAGAGTTCCCACAAAACTTTAGAAGATGACAAAGGACCTTTAATAGTTTCAGAGTTTGTTTCTGTAAGAACCAGTCCTCAAATAGTGGCAAACAGGATGTATGTCTGTATCCTGTATGTCACCTGTTTAGTAGACACTTGGAAGTGCTTATAAGAGACTTATCTTTAGACAGAAAAAAACAAAGACTATGCCCATTCAAGAGGGGAAATTTGTTTCCCTAGTGCTGGGACCTACAAGATGGGGCCATTGGAGCCATAAGATCAAGACCAGAAGGCTTACAAAGAAGACGAACAGTAAGACCTTATTCAAACCTCTTCAGTGGGAAAACCAAAAATAAATGATTAAATTAAATTAATAAAATAAAATAGATAAAGGAAAATGAACAAATATTTTAAGAGAAATGGACGAAGGAAGAAGAAGGAATATTTTAAGACCAATATGGGCTCACAATCTATTGCTGTGGTAATCAAAAATGAACTGAGGAGATTTAGCATGAGCCATGCATGATCTGTGAGAGTTAATTCTCACAAAGTCACAGAATGACAACATGATAACCCATCAGACCATTTTTTAAACAAGGGCCAGATGGAAACAGGGTCTCTCCCTTTCCAGAAGTGGAGCCCAACTGGTGTGTTGTATAGGCTGGCCAAGGTGGGGGGGGGGGGGGGGGGGGGGGGGGGGGGGAGAGAGAGAGAGAGAGAGAGAGAGAGAGAGAGACTCTGAGACCAAACTGTTTACCAAAATAAGTTTTGTACCTGAAACTTTAATTGTTGGAATTCTTTCATTATGGCTTTATGACTTTTCTACAATATAAACTACTTAGCAGGAGTTATTGGATTCTTAAGTATTTGGATGCCATTGTGTTGTGCCAGCCAAAACCTGTCACAGTGATGCCATAGTATTCATAGAAGGCAGGAATCCTGGCAAGAATTGTGTAAATACCAGAAAATTCTGAAATCATGGAAGTAATATTTCCACTCAATTCTCCTTTGCTCAAAACCCATCTCAAGTACAGTGTCCAGTTTTAGACACCACAGTTTAAGAAGGACACGGAGAGATTGGAACACATTCAGACAAAGGCAATGGAAATGATCGGGGAACAAGAAACTAATTCTTATAAAGAAAGATTGGAGGAACTGGAGGCATAGCTTTCAGAAGAGAAAACTGAGGGGCTATATGACCACATTCTTCAAATATCTGAAAGTATGTCTCACTGAAGGTCAGAACTTGTCCCTCTTGCTCAGTTCAGGACATGGAATAATGAATTGAAGTAACAGGAAGGTAGGATCCAGATGAATATTAGGCAATGCTTCCTAACAGTGAATGCCATTCAAAAGTGGAATCAATTAATAATAAGTGGTGGGCTCCCTTCACAGGATGTGCTCAAACAGAAGCTAGACAGCCATCTGTCTGGAATACTTGCATTTGGATTCCTGCACAGACAACAGAGTTGAAGGTGGTGGCCACAAAGGTCCTTCTAACTCTTTCATTCTGATCAGGGTTTGTGCAGGTGTATAACTCATGTATGCAAACCAGAGAAGTCATGCAAAATAATGCTTCTTGAGTATTTGCCAAACTGTATTACATATACCCATAGAAAGTGATGCCATTTTTTTAAAAAAAATATCTGGTCTAGATTTAATTGAGTTGGCAAAAATTTACCTGGTTTAGTTTTTAATTTGTAGGTGAGAATTCAAGTGATTCCTACAAACAAATCCTCTGCATATAGAAAACTAGAGGCTAAGCCGAAGGATTCTGGCCAAGCCAAGAGCATAAGGTAGTATATTTTTTTTATTTGATAAATTTCTGATGGGGTAGGAGTATTCATGCCAATGAATCAACAGACCAAGGAATGTTATGCTTTTAGTGTACACAGAAAGTCTAACATATTTCTTTTTAAGGACTTGGAATCTGACAGTTCATTAATTGCAAAATGTTTATCACTGCAGGAAGCACAGTGAGGTGTAATACTTGTGTCCATATGTGTGTATATAAGGATCATTATGATGCACAGTGCTAATCAAGAGATACTTTCTGAGTTTGGTTTCCATTTCTAAACTTGAGTACACTCCATGTTGCCCAACTCAAGGTCAAACGAAGTAAGAATTTACACATTTTTTAAATAAAAAGCTTAAGGAAGGACTTTTTCTTCTTTTAAAAAATCTACCTGATTCAGCCTATGTCAGAGAAGGAAGGCAACAACAAAATCCCACCTTTTCTCTCAAGGACAGGGATGAGCAAAATCCCCCCCCCTTTTTTTTCAGAAGTTGAGGGTGGCTGTAGAGGATATAGGGAATGGCCTTGAAGGACAGGAGGAACAGCCACTACCAAGGCATGGTCAGATAAGCAGGGCTTGAGCCCAGGCCAAGAAAAGAACTTGAGAAAACATCTCAGACAAGCACCTCCCTAGTTCACGGGACAATCAAGTGAGGGAAGGGGAAGCACTTTCAGACTTGCAAGATTTGGTCGCTATAGCTGTTACAATAAAAGTAGTGCTGACCTATATGGCTTTGGTTTCTTAGTCTACCTTGTAGGGCTGACGATGACAGGGAGCAAAGCAGTGAAACCACGGATCAGGGTTGGAATATTTCCCCATTTGTTTAAAATGAAGTTGGATTTGAGTTTTTTCTGTTTTAAGAAGAAAATTAAAAGAGGGAAATTGCACTGCTATAATTCAATGGTTTTCTGCTGAATGAATCTTGGAAAACAGGAGCTACAGTGGAAAACAGGGGTTAGTGAACTGAATGAAGCCCAGTTCTACTCTTTAGCTTCACCCAAACCATGAAAGAGTTATTTTATTTATCAGAAAAATGAAATGAAAAAAATGTTATAATTTCAGTGCTAAATGTTTTCTCTGGCTAATGCATGAGTGGTGACCAGTATGATATACAGAGAACTATCAAATAAGAGTAGGGAAAAGTCTAAAGAATTAAGATAAGAATACCTCAGACCAGCTTCTGCAACATGATGCTCCTCAGACATGCTGGGTTTGGACTTCCAGAATTCCCACTGAAAGTGGAAAGTCAGAACATTTCTGGAGGGCACCAAATTGAGGATTGGCATGAAATTCAGGAATGCATGGAGGCCTGCAGATTGTCCACCATTGATCTAGGCTGCTGCTACAGTATACTGAGACTCTGTACATTTTCCCCCAGTTTGGTGCACTAAAAAGACAGTTAGGTGTAGTGGTTAATTGTTGGACAAGTAGTGGGGATCAAGTAGTTGTTCTCTCGCAGCCATGGGGGTTCACTTGGTTAGTTTGGGCCAGTCACTCTTTCAGTCCAATCTAACACACAAGGTTGCTATAATGGAAAGCAACAGCAGGAGGAAGTGTTATGTATGACACTGTAATGGTATGTGGGAATGACCTTGGGAGACAGGGTGAAGAGATGCAGCCAAGGCAACTTAGCCCACAGCAGGAATGTGGGTGGGGCAAGTGGCTCAGAAGAGACCCTCCCTAGTTTCTTGGGCAGTAAAGAGGATTGGGGAGATTTGTACTTTCAGACTTGCAAGATTCTGTTAATGTAACTTTACAATAAAGTAGAATTACCTCATCTGGCCATGTTTCCTGCCTGGTCTACCTCACAAGGTAGCCACCTTGGGCTCTTGAATGAAACTCAGGATATAAATCTAACAAATAAATAATGTGAAAGCTGAAGCTGATTTCATTGTCTAGTTAGGAAGTGACCTGAGATTAGAAATCTGCACCTCAAACATCTAGGACAAATATGGTCTCCTGGGGAACCAGTGTTTGGTCCATGGCAAAATCAGAATGGGAAAGTGATCTTTAATGGGCAGAAGATTATTCTGGAGATGGGAAGAACTTAGCACATAGACATCTACAACATGTTGAGACTGAGTCAGAATGATGATACGTGCACAGTGATATCATGGTGCAAACCCCATCTTATATACTTGCATTGCAATGTTTAATTGTGGGTGTTGTGCCTTGTCCCATATTTCATAAGTCCCCTCCCTGAGAGGGCACCTATGGGCATCCTGACCAGCAACTGACTTTAGCTGAGCAGGATTTTCTTTTTTAATGAAAAGCAAAACCTATAAAGATCACAAGGCTTTTTGCACCACAAGGAACATCTGTAAATTTAAATGACTTTTACAGGAAGTCATTTCCTAAAGCTTTTCTGGTGAGGATTTTCTATTACCTCTACATCCTTCATAAACTTTAATACAGACTATATATATATTGTACACATATACCAAGAGCCCAAGTGGAGGCTTATAAAATGCTGTGTGAATTTCATCCTCAAAATTATAACATACTCAGCAGGGTTTTTTTTTAATTGATAAGGACATTTCTTGCTGTTCTCATGTCTCTGTCATTAATCAAGAGGAAACTGAGCTGACAATAACCTCTAAAGGCAGACAACGTTCAAGAATTTGAAGGATGTAGCATGGCAAAAATAAACAATGAATAAGCAGAAGTTATTCCATCCTTCAAGCCAGAATAAAACTGAAGAATGAAACTATAGCACCAACTAAAATGGTTCAAGGTACCCAATGGCCTTGGAATGGGGTCAAGATGGCAGCCATGCTCTTGTGATTGAGGCCCTGCCTCTTTTTACCTGTGTCACGTATATAAAGTGCTTAAAGAGAGGGCAGTACTTTGATTGTACAGTTGTGCCTGCCATCTTGAGTTTTTTGACCTCCCCAGGGACCTCCCTGAAGGTATCGAATCTAAAGCATAAAAATCAAAAGGTGGCACCAAACCAAGAGAAAAAGAGAACAACATAAAATGGAAAACAAAATCCACACACTCATAAACCCGCTCAAAATGGGTAAACGCATAGTTTTCTTTGCTTTAAGTTCAAAATCCGGTAACTTATAAAAATGTACTAAAACAGTCCCTCTCAAGTATTGCCACGGTTAGTGTAAATAAGGGGTGGATAATCTTCTGAATCCTGAGGAGGGGGAACACTCTTATGCACAAACGCACATCGGCGTGCATGAACGCACAAACTTTGCCAACAGATGCTAGGAAACATACCTGGCCATCTATGAACCTACACACACCCTTTGTTGAAAACTAGCAGGATAGAGAGGTGTGAGAACTTTAGCTCCCCCCATTACTGTATCTAATGCTTTGCTTTTAGATGATGCATAACGATATCAGAACATCCAAAAAGTGCATTTTTCCTTTGGTCAGCGAAGGAGGGGAACGCCTCTGTTACGATGCTACTCTGCATTCATAATGACAGCTTGCTTCTGAAATAGGGAATATGCATGGCTATGTTTCGAACAGGATCTCCCCAACTAAGGCAGGCTTGGGACAACATCGTTAGGGAAACTCCAATCTTTAGGCTGAATGGAAAAAAGAAAACAAAGGTTTGGTCCCCTTAGAACAAAGGCTGAAGCTTAATATTGTGGCTAGGAAAAGGAGAAGAGCCATGTCCTGTCCAAACCTGATGAAAGGAAAATCTACATGAAGCTGGAAAAGGTCTAGAAAAGCAAGCAAAGGCTTTAAGCTTCAGTCATCAGATCTTTCTAAAAAACAAACAACAAGTAAATCTAGAAATTATGCATTACATTTAATTTTGGTAACTGTGTGCCCCTTACTACTTTGTCTTTGGTATATCTATTTGGTATAGATCTTCTCTATACAAACACAACAATTGTGTGCTTTCTGTCCTTTGGAATTTCTTTTACAGCAAAAGTTCCTCTAATTATGAGCAGACTAGAGCATTTTATGGTCTACCCAGAGCGTTATATTTTCCTTAATATTTTTCTACAGAATGTTCTTTTAAAACACTATCTGTGATTTGCACAGCACTACATTTTTAACTCCTACCTCACCATATATTTTTGCATGTGAAAACTAAAAGGTGATTTCACATTCTTTCTTTTCATTTTTTTTTAAAGTAAAGTTTGATTTTATATACCTCTTGTGGGAATGTTTATCTATGACAAATGAAGTAAAAAAATTATATTTGTAATCTAGGCATATGTTTATAATTTTTATATTATATATTTTATATTTGTATTTTATCTCTTGTGTTTTTATTCTACTGAATTGCAATGTGAATGTGCCATACGAGAAATAAATAAATAAATAAATAAATAAATAAATAAATAAATCTATCTATCTATCTATCTATCTATCTATCTATCTATCTATCTATCTATCTATCTCCCAAAGGTGAGAGAAAGAAGGTCTGATTTCCCTAGCCACACACCTCAGCGCTAAAAGACCAGGAGGTGGCACTAAAGAATTTATTTCATTTTTTCCTTATTTTCTCCTGTTAATTTGCCAGACAAAGTTTTGGGGCCCTATTTCTTTCATTTACAGGGTCTAGAAGGAGAACTCCAGGTAAAGCATCTCTTAGAAGATGGGTTGTGGCAGCAGTAACTACCAAGCCAGTATATAGTGTGCAGTGTACACTTTACAGGCCCAAACTGCTTCAGGTCCCAGGTCTGAGACTTCCAAGCTTCTAGTCTATACAGCTCAGTCCTGTCATTACAGCTTTCTTCAAAATGGTCCTCCCCCCCACCCACCCCGAACTGGTACACTTTTCTGCTAAATCAAAATTAAGTTAATCTACCTGTCAGTCCCACTACGTAGACTGGCTATAACAACAGAATCTTGCACATCTGATTATTCTATGCTACCTCCTCCACCTTATAGGTCAGTGAATTAAAAAGGTGTCTATCTGAGCCCCTCCATTATGGTATCTAGAGGTTTTAGACTTAGAATATATTCTACCCCTTGTTTCCTTGGCAATGGAGTTTGCATATCTCTGTCAAGGTCATCTTCCTTATTTCCCATACTACCTTAGCTGTCCTTAAAATCAATGTAGGAAGCTAGACATGATGAAGATTTCATGATGACAAATTGTCTTCCATTAAAGTTTTATTTTTTTATTAGTAATTCAATTCTATCTACTAATCAATCATTCTTGATTTAGCTTATGTACTGCTAAAAATATCTGTTTAAATTAATTTGATTAATAATACAATTGATTCATCAGTTAAACATTGCAAATTTGCTTAAATTAACCTGAAGATCTCATCTAATCTTTCAAAAAAATAAAAATAAATAATACTCTTCTCAGATTGAAATGATGCACCCAAATTTATTGTTTGATTCATGTTTGGAACTTGAGCTTATTCCCTCAATGTTTTTCAATACTCTATCTAGTCAGGATCCTCCAAATTCATTTAAACATTTATCTTTGCGCAAAATCTGCTATCAATTCTATTATATTCCTTATTATTAATGGCATTTATATCCTGCTCCATTCCATTATAGAACACTAGATATTGTATACTGAATTCTGATCTGCTTTGTCGATAGTATCTACAAAACATCCTCAAAATTTCAGTTGCGTCCATTGGCCCCCAAACCGTTGGGACTCATGCTCTTGATACTATATTTTAACATGGGTTTGGAAGTAAAAAAAAAAAAAAAAAATGGAATGAAGGTTCCTTGTAAAATGGCGGTTTCTAGGGAAAGGGGAGATTTCAAGGGCCACAAATGTCCCCAGGGCCTCAATTTGACCATCCCTGAGCTAGATGGACCAGTGATCAGATGTGACACAACCCAGCTTCCTGCGTTGTCCAGTAAATAGTTTGCCTTCAACTGCAATCCCCTTACAGTTCTCTTATTTCTGAAATGTTCCCTCTGCTTTTTAACTGCTTTCCATGCTTCCCACAACTAGTTCTGGAAAGCTTTATTGCCAGTATTGATATGAGGGAGACATTCCTCTCTAACTTGGACTGACTTTACTTTGGTGGATAATGGTTGTTCAAAAACCTCTTGTCTGCTCACTTCAGGGGATAAAGTATCTTCCATTCTCACTCCTCTTAGAGTCCTTGTGCCTGCTGAGAGAAAAGCTCAGCTACAAAGCTCATCACATTACCATCTTTTCACAGCCTCGTCCACCATTTATTTTCTATTCACGCAACTTGCTTGATTCCAATCTCCCCAGCCAGCAGGAACTAAACACCTTCCTTTCAAAGTTTCCTTAAAATTGCAGTGATTGCTACAGAATTCTAATTGCCTCTTTTATAAGCTGTCGGGGTGACATCTAGAGAAGCAGAGAGGGAACCTTTTGCAGCTTGTCTTGCATGAGGGAAGACAGTCACAAGTTCAAATAATCTTTTCTTTTTTTTAAAACATGGATTTTTATCTCCCTTTCCATTTTTGCATATTTGTTAAGAGCGTGTTATTTAGCAGGCTGGTAAACATTTAACCAAACGTCCAAGGATTTGAGATTCGTTCTTTGGTTGCTCCACAGTGTGAACTGAAGTGCATTTACTCAGAAGTAAGTGTCACTCAGTTTGATAGATTTAGCATGAAGTAAGAGTATACAGAAATGCTAGGGATAGAACTACCATTAGGTAGAAGAAGGGGGCTGCTGGGCCAGAAAACTGTGAGCTTGTCTTGCGACTGTATTTTTTTTTTTTACTGTAAGTATTAAAAAAGGAGCATTTGTGATATTCAGTTTAACAGGTGCATTTGACTGGCCAAGGGTCCTTTGCAGAGGCAATTGTGTTATTTTCTCCTGTTAATTTGCCAG
>NW_006532843.1:119680-132539 GCF_000186305.1 Python bivittatus | reverse complement strand
GGGGGGGGGGGGAGAAAGACCACAAGCTCATTTAATAAGTGTGCACTGTCCTTCTGGATGGCTCTCTGTTTTGGCAAATACTTATTTTTGCTCAATGAGCAGGCACCACGCTGAAGATCAAACAATACTGAACAAAGCAAGAGGAAATACCCATGGAACTTCCAGGGGAATGAAATCAACCCTGGCAAAACCCCCAAAAAAAGGAAAAAAAAAAAATGGAAATAAGACCTTCCTTCCTTCCTTCCTTCCTTCCTTCCTTCCTTCCTTCCTTCCTTCCTTCCTCAAATTTATATACTGCCCATTTCGCTATATAAGTGACTCTAGGCAGCTCACAAGTAAAAACAATAAAAATCTTACACAAATATACAAAGTTAAAAGACAGAGAGACAGAGTCCTCAAGCTGCCAACCATCCCCCAGAGCTGCAAACCCCCAATGGATCTCCAAACTAGTTGGCAGAGCCAAATTCCATGCTTTATCCACTGAAAACTTCTTACAGATTTGTCAAAAGGATTATAAGAAAACTTGAATTTGTGCCAAAGAGATGCTTGAATCCGTTTCATCTTTCATGAGCCGTTATCCTTTGAATAAATTCAATCCTCTTATCATAAGAGCTGTGAGGCTGCAATAATCAGTTTTTCAATGTTTTCCATGGTGATGCCCAATTATCTAATCAATGATCATTTAAAGAAAAATCTATACATGTTCTCTATTGTTGCAGTGGCCACTTTTTAACTAGCTTTGCACAGTGGAAGATTTTTATTCTTTTATTCGTTATTATTTATCCCTGCCTTCCTCTAAGCCTTCATCGGCTTACTAGTCCTGCACACCAGTGAATAGAAATTGTGAAAAAATGTCCCATGTACATTCTGTACGTCCACATGCTAATTTTGAGTGGCCCATGTTTGAACCAAATTTGTTGGTTTGGAATCTTTCATTTGTTCCGGATACGGGCGAAAATGTGGTTATTTTCAGCATGAGTGTGATGGGGGTGGAGTGGGGGTAAGAGTGAGAAGAAGTTGAGGGTGAAGACTTTGTTTTTGTGGACAACAGTCGGTGGACGTTGGGGACAGTGGTGCCTTGGGAAGAAGGAAAGAGAAGGAACAAGGATGAGCAAGTGAGGGTGGGTTAGCAGGATATGCCAGGCTGGGAAGAGACAAAGGAGGGAAGGTGCTCAGATGATCAGAGGATGGGCAGACCAGGAGGAAGGAGGAGAAGAGAGGGGGTGATAGACACCAACTCACTACGTAAAAATAATCTGGGATCCCTCTGAGTTTTGTTTCTGCCAACTGAAAACAGTTTGGTAGAACTTTCAGAAGCTGTATCTTCTGGTTTGTCCACATCCTACAAGTGGGAACAGGTCTTCAACGTCTTTCTTCTCTCTCTCTTGACAGAACTGTGCAGTTGTAGTTACTTTGGAAATCTTTTCTATTGCCAAAAGGATGGAAGTGTGTGAGATTATCATCACTCAGGAAATTTCAGCAAGTAATACGTTATTCAGATTACTGCAATCCAGCAAGACAGCCAATGTGGTATAGTGGTGAAAGCGTTAGACAGCCAAATTTGTTCTTAGCCATGGAAAGTTACTGGGTGACTTTGGGCCAGTGTCTCTTTCTCTCCCTACACTTCACAGTGGAGATAAAATAAAGGGAAATCCCCATATGAGCTCTTGGAGGAAAGGTGGAATGGAAAGCTAACAAACATAAATATAAAAAATTAGCAATCTCACTGAATTTGGGGTAGTGTTTTTGTATGGTGAGGTATCCAGGCCATTGCAAAAGATTGTGTCATGTCACCCAGGCCAGAAAGTGTTGCCAACTGTAGCTTACTTTATTTCTTCTAATTGTGGCTTGGACAACTGAGCCATAAAAATGAACGTGTTTACACGTTGCCTTCTTATATCTAAAAATCTGTTGCCTATACATAGCCTCAAATAAATACTATATTGTAGTCAAGCTGTACTGTACGCAAGTAGGCAAGTATATGGAGCTTGGTGTGGGCAGAACACCAGGCCATCACTGTGGCCAACGTAGAGGAAGGTTTAAATCCAGAAATGGATTACTTAAGCCAGCTTCATTTCTAGCAGGAGACAAGCAGCTTAAGGCTGCAATATGGAAGAATCCTAAGCAGACCAGTAAGATGACCTACAAATAAATGAATTAATTAAACTTCAAGGTTTCCAGAAGCACCCTTGAAGTCACTCAAAGGCCTGCTTCTTTTTTCCATGTTTGTGAAAAATGGATTTTCAGAACTCAAGACCAAGAAGACCAAACATTGAAACAGACCGAATTTTACATCATTTCTAAAACATTAACGTATCTCGATCTTAATACTGAAGGGTGCCATGCATCCTAGTTACATTCCTAATTAATGTATGAAATGTAAAGGAAAAAAAAGATAAATCATTAAAATGTCTTCTCTGCCTGTTTTCAAAAGAGAAACAGACAGAGTTGGTTGCTGTTTTTTTCTATTGTCTGAATAAGTTTATGAAACTGTAGTCAGCACCCCGATGCAGCGCCATGAACTCCTCGAAGAATTTCACTGTATGGACCACACGGAAAGGACACTACTGGAAACGCAGCTTACTCGGCAATGTCGCTGGCAATTTTCCATCTCTTTTGATCCTTTCAAGGAGATAATTCTGACAGCTAGCAGTGTTTTTCACTCTGCAAGGCCAGATGCTTTTTCGTTTAGTTAGTGTTCGGAGTACAGAGACTAAGTACAATGAAGCAGGCCAGAAAGCATATTTCAGTTTTCTTCTAGTTCTCGGACTTTTCTTTGTGGAACTCAAATGCATGCCACCATCACAGAACTTGCGATGGGCTGTATCTAAAATTGCCCAGCTGACAAAGCCAAGTAGGGTGCAGTGGCCAAGATGCTGGATCAGGAGAAATGAAGCCCAGCAAGTTCATCCCCAGCCATGCAAATTCACTGGACTTTGGAGCACTCATTTCAGCTCAGCTCAACTGACTCCACTGGGTTTTGTTAGAAGGAAAATTTGGAGGAGGAAGTACTACGTACGGCATTTTGAGCTCCTGGAGGAAAACTGAAATATAAATCTAATAGAAACAAAGACCAGGCAGTCTTAGGGAGAAAAAGAAAACAGGAAATATGTATTTAATAAGTGAGGACCATATCTGATTATATCAGAATTTTCTTCACCTTGGTGTCTTCCAAATAAGCATACTAGCAGGAATGCTGAGAATTAGAGTCCTGAATTATCTGGCTGGCACTCAGCTGTAAGCACTGACCTTGCAGTTGGACCCTGCTTTCTTATACTGCATCACCAGGGAAAATTACCATTGGAACGGCTGGTTTGCTGGGCTGATATGTCATATGGTGATGACAAGATGGTGAAACTCTGAATCTCTATCATTTTTGTTATGTGAGGGTTTCACTCTTTGTTCAACTGTCCTTTGTGGTGCTTATCTGGACTGTCTAGATTACAGAGTTTGGATGTAGCTTTAATGACACATCTGCTCCATCACTGGAAAACATAGGGGCTATCTTAGGGAATATCTACAGAGCTACTGTGTGGAATACAAGTTACGTTTTACCAGACATGCATCTGGGGAAACCATAAGCCTCCTTCTCAGCTATCCCAACCTGCAACCATCCATATATGTATGGGACACAAATCCCAGATAGCATGTTATTTGGGCATTTTCAGAGTTGTCACCATGCTCATCTGGAGTTGCCAGATTGTGCAAATGATCTAAAGTAACATTCAGATAAAATACCAATCTCGCAGAGCTTCCTGCAGCAATGATCAAGAAATCTACAGTGTGCTTGCTCATACTGGCCTCCTCCAGATGTATCTGGGCAATTTCAAAATTCTTGGCCATTACAGTCAACTGTGGTCAGACCTATTTAACAGGGAAGGGAAGGGAAGGGAAGGGAAGGGAAGGGAAGGGAAGGGAAGGGAAGGGAAGGGAAGTATTATTGTATATTTTTAGCATCACATCAAATTGTCTAACATGACAATCCAATCCTTTAAAGAACATAAGGGTTAAATATTGCTCTTAATAAAACCCATGGACATGCAAAATAAAGAAGGCTAAGGTTTGGGCGGTCCTGATGAAGAGCTGTACATGCAAACTCAAAGCTTTCTTCCATTACTTTTAAGTGTTCTTGTGAAGAGCTTTTGAAGACTAGAGATTTTTTTTTAAAAAACAACAACCCTAAACTCAGTGGGCACAAAAATATTCTTTTTAGAATTGCCTGCTTGTCTAAGAAGATATGAATGGCTCAACATTTGCTTGACCTCATTCCAAAACTGCTCAATACTGGAACTGAGAATAACAGTTTGGATCTATTTTTTCTTTTTAAAGCATCAGTGTGCAAGTCAATGAGCTGTAACTGGATTAAACATTTCACTTCCATCAAACGGCACATGCAGACTGGCAGAGCAGAACAGCCATAATTTATATTTTCTCAAGCTCAAAGTAAGCTGATGGGGGGAAAAAAATCTGGGATATACATATCTGAGAATATTCCAGTCTGCATATCAGGTAGCTGTCATTCCTTTTGCTATCTGAATGAAAGCAGACAACTAATTGTCTAAGCATCGCAGGAAGAAAAACTTCCCAATAAAGCTACATCATAACATGCTTACAGTGATATTGTTATAGTGGTCAACGCTAATGCATATCTCCACTTTGCAGAAAAAGGTAGGGCTGCTACTGAAAATAAGAGAGAAATAATCCCTGACAAAAGGGAGAAAACAAAATCTGTCATGGACTTCTAAGGCTGAGCTTTGTTAGAGCTATCAAAATGAGTCCACTATGGAACCAAGAAGAACACTGAATGAATGGAGTCAAATAATACCTATTGTTCTCTAGCAACGTTCTGTGCTTTTGCTTGTGAGAAATGCAAGTGAAAAAATACAGTTATGAAAGTAGTGTGCGAACATAGTCTCCCCCGCCCCAATCCTTCCGATATATGTAGCTTAGTGTTGAACTGTTTGTTGGGTTCTTGGTATCCCCTGAGTTTTGTTTATTTTCCTGCAGACATTTCATCACCATGCTAGCTAACGTCATACGTTCAGGGGAGTGTGGGTTTTGCTGGTGGTTTATATATAGTAACTTGCTTGGATGTTTCTACTGGGAAAGTTGCATCTTTAAAAAAAAAAATCTGCATTAGGGCAATTTGCGTAACAAAAAAACCAACATGAAAACAACATGGAAAATATACTGGATGTACTGAAAAGCTCCAGAGAAAGAATAGGGAGTGTGAGCGTAACAGACGGTGGAGTTAAAAAGAAATATTTGGGTGTTGAGAGTATATTCTGCACCTCCAAAAGTAACAATTTAATATATGGGCATTTGTAAGTTCCTGCTGCTTTTGTGAAAAAAAAAACACAAAAAAAACAGTGTTGTACTGCAGGCCTGGACCCTTTGATGATGTCATGATATACGTTCAAAAGGAGTCAGGCTGGCATCATGACAGAGAGATGCTGCTTTATCAGACTGATCCATCGGACACCCCTTCCTCTCGACACCACTGGTTTAATGGTTTAAACCAGTGTTTTTCAAACTTGGCAACTTCAAGATGTATGGACTTCAACTCCTAGAATTCCCCAGCCAGCATGATAATAGCTATAGAAAGCACTCATATGTTTCTATGTTTCACTTTTGTATCTTGGATATTTTTTTCAAAATAAAACATCTGCCCAATCCTTATAGGGAGATATACAAATCCAAGTGTCTAGGGGCCAATGCTTTTGATGGATCTTTTGCATCTGAGTCAATCAAATTGAGTATAGTTTAAAAAGAACCCATGACACAATGATGATAGCATTATCAGCAAATTCATTGTAAATAAATACAGAGATGATATATACTGGAACGCAAAATAACAACACAGACAGAGTTAGCAGGCTCCTACTATCCAGGGAAATTATCGTGAATGCCCCCCCCTCCAAAATCACCTTAATGAACAATAAACAAAAATCTCACTAAGTTAATATGTTCATTCTTTTTAGACATCTTCAGATTTTCTGTTTTGCTTCCAGCTCTTTCAACCTATTTGAGCTTTGTACAAATTCTTATGAATAGATGTTTAAGAGTATTACATCACTGTCTAATTTAGAGCAAATGAGAAACAATTTAAAAGTTTCCGTCCTCACTGGGGCCCATCAACACCCACCTCCATTCCTTTCATACATTCCTACCCCATGTGAACGGAAAACGGAAGCTTTTAGGTCCATCACCAATTAGATATCTTTTCAAAAGGAGCCAATTTTATTTTCTTTTAATGCCAATCAGACACCAATGGGAGGAAGAGTATGAAAAAAAATCCGGAAAGTTCCAGTGGTAAAACAGGGAGACCATAGTAATACTGACAATTAAGGGCTCCCCCAGGAGGTTAATTAATCACTTTAAGAGCCAAACATTTCAGAAACTACTTGCAAATGTCATAAAAGAAAGAATTGTCTCCTCCAGACAATTTAGGGCTAAACTGTTAAGAGTTTTGTTGTTTGGGAAAAAAGTACTGAAGGAGTAAATGTTTTAGGCATGTATTAAGTGGACCTGTCAGGGCAGGAAGAAGAGGTGAAATCAATCTGGGCCTCCAAACTGGTATCTATCTGTCCATATTCTGACTTGTACTAATCGTGAAAGTCTTGAAACAGTAGAGAATAGGAGATAGGTTGGGCTGTGGAGTTTGGCAAAAATGGCATTCTGAAATTCTTCAGCAAATTTGTGGAAAAAATAAAATAGATAAATGGTGTCTCTAATATCATGTACTGAAAATTTAATTCTCCAAAAATTGTTGAACGACACCCCTATTGAAAAAGCCCAAGGAGATGTGTTCTATGATGACTCCCTCTCTTGGGATTTAATTCATGGAGGGTGCAAACAGCTAGAAGGACAGAGTGTTGATTCAACATTTGGTCACCTTATAGTTAAATAAGTAAAGGAATCTCATACTCCACCAGTAATGAGGAGACAGATTGGTCTCTCCAGCTCCCTCAAGGGAGGATACTTAAGACTTTCCCCCATAATCCTGGCTGTTGCATCCTCCCAGTCACCTGGGGAAAATCTGTTTTGTAGATGACCACTATTCAATCCTTTACTCCTGAGGAAATTCCCCTCTGCCCCTTTACTCAAGAGGAAAAGTGGAAAACCTTCTATTCTTGGCTTTCTTGCCCTTCCTGTAGCTCAGCAGAGTGGCCAGGATGCGTGAGAGGCTAAATTCTCTGCTTGAACAACAGAGAAAGGGTTCCACAGAATTCCAGAAAAGGATAGAAGACTTTTATAATGTAACTGAGACTTGAAGACAATGGGAAAAAAGGAAAAGAAAATATCATGACTCCTGCAGGCTTTACTCAGTGGCAATTCTTCCATGTAGGAATATACATTTGCACACACACATGCACGCACACACAGACACAATACAGGTAGAACAAAACAGGTCTCAGGATACCAAGGCGCAGCTGAGATCAATCCATAAAGTAACTCAATGAAAGGATCCTAATCTGCTTGTAGCCCCACTTGATAGCTATTTTCTTCTATTTCCCCAATCCCTTTTCTGATTTGGGACAGTTCAATTACCTGGCTGAAGCAAGACTGAGAAGTGATACAATCTCCTACCATGATGGATGGCAAAAGAACAATGGCAAAAAATGGAGCTTTCCCATTATCTTTTTGAAGGCCACCTACATTTGATTGGTTCTTCAGAGTTGGATTTTCCTGGGTACTGATGATCTCTGCTCACTATATAGAAGGACAGGTTTAACTCTTTTGGGTTAATCAAAATCCACTACAGCACCAGAAAGAATTTGTGGCTAAAATTCTTTTTTTCTTTCAAAAGGATTACTAAAGCAAATTCTTGTTCATCCAGCTGAAGGAAAAAGGGGAAGGACAATTTCCCTGTCCAGCACTATCTGGATCTGATAGTGGTTTCCCAGAAATATGTGGCTGGCAACAAGATTGCCTTCTGTGTATTCCAGCAGGACTCTTCTTGGAAGTCACAGGAGGTAAACAAGATTCTTAGAATCAACACCATAAATTATATTCTAAAACAAAGCTTATGGTAACCCATGGCCCAAACAGAAAAGCTATGAGGTAAATTTAAAACTTTAAAATTCTAACTGAATGTTTTTGTACCAGGTCCAAGTTGGTGGATCTTGGCTTCCAAACTGTAGCTATAGACTTCATGTCAGGGGAAAAGCTTACTTTCACTTTAAGTAAGCTTTTCCCCTGACATGAATCACTGAAATCTTCCTAACAAGATTTACTAAAGTGAAAGGGACAGGATTACAAGAATTTCAGCAAATAAACTATTTCCCACCAGAATCAATTTATATTCTAAACCATAAAGGCAGGGCCGTTTATAATGGGTGAGCCTATAGGTGTCAATTTCCATCTTCCAAATCCATACTAGCCTGAGAACCGAACCCTGTGTCAACACAACACAAACAATGAACAATAAACAGAGCTCCTGAAAACATGCAGTCCACTCACTGTTGTAACTAATTCATTCCCTCTACAATCACATAGTTAAATGGCCAGCAAGACAGTTTTGTGTGCTCATTTCCATTATTCCCATCTCCCAAATCCCACAATCAATGCTACTGATTTAGTGTAAGTCTAATAAACGTTGCAATTTCTTCTCCAATTAAAAATAGACAACATGATTTTCTTTTAAGGGGTGCTTGTGAAATACTTTAGCTAGTTGGCACTTCTTACTACATATAGATGCTTTCCCTCTTCATTTTAGGGGGTACTTATAGGAAATATTTGATTTACTGACCGGCACAATCAGTAAAATCCATGCAGGCCCTATATAAAATTATGACATCCAATTTCCTGCCTCATTTTCAACTTGGCTATATATCATATTGTTCTGAGATTTGAAGTTTGTCCAAGGATCCATTGAAAAAGAGCTTGTATATATAGGTCCACAAGTCTCTTTTTTTGAGGTCCTTAGCACCATTCAAAACCATATCGCCAAAATTTGGTAGCAAAACACAAAAGCACGGTGGTACAATTTTCTGCTTTTTTAAAAGTAAGGAATACAATCACTCCCTCCCCCAACCCCAACATCTGAATAAAGGGACTAAAAATTCCAGTCTCATTTCTCTGCAAATGTCACCGCATCATCAGCTGTAGCCCTTGAAAACAACTTTTTTCCCTGTTGTTGCTCTTTCTTGCAATCGTTGAACCTTCCAAATTCTAAAAGCTTATTATCCTGACCTAATGACTGATGATAAAAGCTTCAGGATTAAAGAATGTCCCCAAATGTTTAAACTGGTTGATTATACTGAAGAGACTCTGCTTTCCTCAATTTATTTCCATTTTGAAAATTAGTGTACAAAATGGATGCAGTTGGAAGGGACTGGAAAATGGACACAAAGAATTTTGAGTTACTTTCTGCATGAACTCCATGATGCTAGATTTTCTCCTAGGAATCTGAAGGAGCAGTAGGGTCTTCTGAAGCACAGTGAAGCTCTGAGTTTCCACTTTTGCTCAATTTTATATATCTATATCTTTATCTATATTTATACTTATGTCTAAATAAACTATGCATCACAAAAATGTCGTATGTCAACAGTAACTCATTCAAATACCAAATCCTACATGAAACATTTACACTACCAAATTCTCACCATTTGACTAGGTCCATAAATCTCCTAGATCACAATGTAATTTATTTGGTTTGTCTTAGCACACAGTATGTGACTTGAGCCTCTGTTAATTTGTAAATGAAGTTTTATAGTTTAGTGTGTGGGCAGATCAAGGTAAGAATAGTTTATTCAACAGTAGCTTCATTTCAACAAAATCAGTATTTTACCACTGTACCCATCCTAAACCACAACTAAATAATAGATCATAGTTTAATGGTTAACTGGGACCTTCAAATCCAGTTCACATCTTGATGGTTTGCAACTGTGATCTCTGGGTAAATTATGTCTGACTCTTTTTTGTATGTAGCAGAATCAGAATGGAAAGGAACTATGTTTAAGGAATTGAAGAAAAGTGATGAACAGAAGGGAAGGTTCATTTGTGCAAAACCTATAAACTGGATCGTCCCTTCACTATCTTTATCTTACCTCAAGAAAATGTTCTGCCTGCTGTTCACGATCTAGCTTTCTTGAAGTTGTAGTTATGAGCCCTGTAAGAAAAAACAGAAATATTTTCAGTAATTGTGAAGTCAGTTGTCTCTTATACAGCATATCTAGCTCAAATAGCAAATGTTTCTGTTTCATCTGACTGTGATTAGTATTAAAAAGTTGGGCTGTGCACTAACTGGAATTGTTCTATTGCATTCACACGATATAGACCTACATTTGGTTAACCGATCACAGATACGCATCTAAAAAGACTGTGATGGACTCACATTGGAACTCAGTTTCCTTTGAAATCAGCAGGTGAAGTGAGCTATGACTTTATAGATCCCACTGACTTAAAACAACTGCTAAACTAGACAAAAGATTCCAGAGACCCTGTTTTACACACAGTTTAAATTTCACAGTTTGATTTCACACGTCCTGGACAAATATCCAGATTGAAGCACTGTTATATAAGAAAGTGTGTAATATTCTGGATTTTGCAGTGTTTGTTACTTTATTTATTTAATAAATAAATGTATATGGCCTCCATCTCATATATATGAGTCTGGACGACTAAAATTAAAAACAAATAAAATCAGGATAAAACCACCAAAATTTAAAAAACAAAGAGCTGCTGAGAACATTCATAATGTCCTGCATTCAAATTAACCATGAAATGGGCTCCCACATACTGCCAGAACCCCAGGCTAGATGGCAAAGCCAAGTTTTTAAAAATTTGCAAAAGGGTTGTGTTAAGTCTAATCTCAGGGAGGATAATATGCAGAAAAGGAGTATGCAATAGTATGCCAGAGAGAGTAAATGCATGCCATTAAAATAAATAAAAGGAAACAGAGCAAAATCTAGTTTATACCAACACCATTCACTCTGCCCCTTCATACCTTTATATTTGTGCAAACCATCACCTCCATGACATCCACACACCACTTGATAAACTGCCTTTGTTTTTGAAACCCATCAGCTCTCTCTTTGGAGGATCTAATAACTCCATCCAACCATGACTTTCTTGTGATCCCTTCCTCTTAATGCATCCTCTCCTCCTTCATGTATTTATTTTAAAATTTGATCCTCATTCATTCTCTCTATATGACCAAACCATCTCAGCATATTATTTCACCCTGGTTGCTCAATTTAGCATTCAGTCAACATTTCATTCTTGATCTTTCTCCCTCCCCCTACTCTCTTATTGAATATTTTAATGACAGTAATAAAAACTAATAGAGACTAAATTCAGAGAGAGAAAGGAAAGTAAAAAGAGAGAGTAAAAAGTACAGAGAAAGAAAAAGTTTTTAAAAAGAAAAGAAAAAGGAAAGACTGAAATAAAGAAAAAGAAAAGAAATATATAAAGAAGCGACTTCCGATCTTCATCACAACAAGTATAAATAAGTTTGGTAGCTCCTCACCCCCTACAAGGTTACAGATATCATTCCTTCCCATGACTCATCCCTTATCTATAAGCACATCCATAAGACTTCAACTTTTCAATCCTGATGTTAGCAAAAAGTCCATAAAGGGTTGCCAGAATTTCATTAAAAATGTCTTATTTTAACCTTGATCAAATAAACCAACTTTACATTCCTTCCTTTTACTTCTTAAAATCTTAATCTTTAATTCATTCAATATTGTCATAGGATTTGATCTCTCTTCAACTCTTCTTTGTCTCATTGCATAGCCTTCTTCGAAGCTTTAACAAGCCTCTTCTCTAAATCCAATAAAAAGCCATTATCCAGGTCATTATCTTGGTTTTTCATTTGGATTTCCCCTTTAATTTTTAAAACTTCTTTTGTATATTCAGTAAAGAGTCCTTATTGAGGTCATTCTCTTGGCCTGTCACTTGTATTTCCACGTTAAATGCCTTCTTTGTCTTGTAATCCAGTTTTTTTTATCCAATATTTCTGATTCTACTACTTCTGCATCCAGCAAGATTTGTTTCACATCTGTCATTCCTTCATTGACATCCTTTAGACATAGTCTATCCATAGAAACAGACATCATTACTGATATCGTTGATATTGTGGCTACTAATCTGTGGCCCTATTCTTCGAAGATTTCCATTAATATTTCAAATGTTGTAGTGTTTTGTGTAATTTTGTAAATCCCACTCCTAATAAAAACCAAAGGCATTTTTTGGGGGAGGGGGCCTGGAATCTTTAGTCTCCTCTAGTGTCTAATTTAAATAATAAAGTCTCTAATGTCTATTATGACTTACAGTAGACAAAATAAATTTGGTTCCCATGAAAAGCTGTTTATTTTATATAATTAGTTCCAAAATCTTATAGTAAAAGTTTCAATATCCCAAATTTGTCTGGACCCTTAATTCGTTTATAACTTTCTTGGTTCAAAATCTTATTTAGCTTTTTGCTGTTTATTTCAAATTCTTTAAGTTCTTAAACTAACAGTTAATTTTTCTTTTGTTGAGAAATGAAGACAGACTCACCAGGTGGCTTTTCAAACTTGTCATTCCAAAAATCTCTAATAGCTTCAAGATGGTTACATAAGGAACTTCTGAAGGTGATTAGAAGCAAGGTTAGTGAACTTAATGGCTCCGCTGTGGTTGTGAGCTTGATGATTGATCCCTTCTTCTCCTAGCACTCAAACCCGCAGGAGACCATTGCCTGCATTCTCCTTGTGAGGAGCAGCTGACCAAAGCACATGTGGGCAATTTCCCAACTTCTACTTGTCCTGGAAAGGTTATGAAGAACCAGTCTACTATGGCTGGTGTGGGGCTTCCGGGCTGTGTGGCCATGTTCTGGAAGTTTTGTTTCCTAACGTTTCACCAGCATCTGTGA
>NW_006532843.1:75788-92778 GCF_000186305.1 Python bivittatus | reverse complement strand
AGAAAGAAAGAAAGAAAGAAAGAAAGAAAGAAAGAAAGAAAGAAAGAAAGAAAGAATTCTTTATTGGCTAAGTATGAGACATACAAGGAATTTGCAAAAAATTCTCAGTGTGTTTGCACAGCATCAGGAAATAAGGAATAATAAATAATAATAATTAATAATAAAAAGTAATAACATTATATACTAAAACTATGCAATCAGAAGAGGAGAATTGGACGAAGCATAATACTATGGCTATTGACTAACATATTTTCATTTTTAAAAGGAGAACCTATTATCTAGCATATATTCACATTTAATAGAGCATTATCAGTCATGTCTTGGCAATCATATCTTATCATGCAATGTCAACTTATAAAACTAGTAGCACAACATACTAAGCTTGGTTAGCTTTATCCTTGGCTAACCCTCTCCCCTGGTGTGACAGTGTGCTGTGTGAACCCAGTCTCTGGTTATATGATGGGTCAATGTATTCTGTGAACCTATAAAATATACTAATTTGTAAGTAGCTTAGTGAATTAACAACTAAGCATGTAATATGAACATAGTGCCATTAAACAACTTTATAATTTCCTAAAGGCTTTGATTTTTTTTTTTAAAAGGGTTTTACACATATATATTTGAAACAAACAAAAACATTTAGAGATGCATATTTAGTGAAAAAATAGGATAAAGTAATTTAACCCTAACCTTCCTCATGGATTTCCTTTTTAAACAGATAACACACTAATGAAAAAACAAGGCAAAAAGTGGGAATGGCTGATTTGCCCATGTCAGCTATATGCAGAAAAGTTTCCATCTGCAGGAAGATCCTCTGTATTCTGTATTAGTATAAGACAAAATAAATAAACAAAACTATGGAGAGAATATAACTACATTCCCCCCCCCAAATAGCTGAGATTATGACCTGTGAAGAATTCAACAACTTTTTCTACCTGCTAAAATACTTCATGGATATTACTGGAACACAGTTCTACTGCTACCACTATGCTATAAATAGATTCCACTGCCATTACGCCAAGATTACAGCTTTCAAACTGAGGCCCCATCACAGTAGTAGCAGCAGCAGCAGCAGCAGCAGCAGCAGCAGCAGCAGCAGCAGCAGGATGGATGGATGGATGGATGGATGGATGGATGGATGGAATAAATAGAGAAACAGAAGTACCATCTTGACTTCCAGTCCAATAAGCAATCAGGCTACAAACATATTCCATATCATTTTTGAAGCTCCTGTGGAGAAGGGAACACAACAAATGATAGGGGAATGGGGAAGATTCTGATGAGCTTCTCTGGCTGGCTGAACAGGGACTAGCAATTAAAGTTCTTGCCTATATCTCCCATGAGAGACATAAGCTCTAGCATCCTCAAATCCAAGCATTTGTGGGTGAACGCAGGACTTATTCACCACTCCCAAGAAGCCTTACTGTCGTCCTGTGTTGGCCTAAAATGTTCCTCTTCAAGACTTGTTAGGTTTCTCTGCAACTCTCTCCAGAATGAGAGCCTTCAAATATTTGTTGCTGTATTGTTACCCATATTAATATGTGGATATATATTGGGTTCCTATGAATTTGCCTTGTGCCATATGTGAAGGTACAAATGGTCAATGGATGAACGAGTAAATGAGAACCGCTCAGACTATGTTCTGAAGATTTCAGATTCTGCTGCAACTGAAAAACTATCAGAAGGAAGCTTTCTAAGAAGACACAGCAACAAAAGGTTCTCAAAAGACAACATGGCCCCAAACAAGAGAGCATTCTCAAGCTAAGTGGATAACAAGATGGCACTCAAGTGGAAAAGTGCGAGGAAGTGTGGAAAGCATTCTAATCTGGGATGGTCGAACCTTTATCTCAAGTTATAGAAGTACAAGAGGAACTGTAGTCCTATGGAGTCATGACACAGAACAAGATACTTGTAATGGGCTGGGAGAATGACCTTGGGAGACAGGAGGAAGAGCCGCAGCCTACACAATGGTCTGATAAACGAAATCTGAGTCCAAAGGAGGAATGGGGGTAGACCAAGTGTCACAGAAGAAACTTTCCCTAGTTTTCTGGAGAGTAAAAGTAAGGGAGGGGAAAGATGCTTTCAGACTTGCAAGATTCTGTTACTGTAACCTTACAATAAAGGTAGTGTTAGTACTCCTGGTCTGTGCTTCTTTTCTGGACTGCCTTGAAGGGCTGACATCAATTTTGCAAGTCTGGAAGCACTTCTCCCTCCCTTACTTTTACTCTCCAGAAAACCTCCTTCTGATTTCATTTATCAGGCCTTTGTCTAGGCTGCGGCTCTTCCTCCTGTCTCCCATGGCCATTCTCACAGTCCATTACAATACTCGAATGGCAGGTGCCCTGTCTCAACTCTTCTGAAATTCAAACCTAGCCTGGCCAGGTAGATGTTGAGTTGGATACGTATAGGTATTGAACATATGCAGCTTTCAGTTAGAAAGTGAACAATTACATTTGTAAACCTGCATTTGTTTATATGTGTCCTGAATTTATGCATTAAAAAAAAAACTGGAGGTATCATAAAGGTCCTCTTTATTACCCTCAGAGGGACATGAACAACTAACAATGGGCCAGCCAGCCAGCCAGGACTCTAATAACTGCAGGATCTTGCTCACATGGAAGCTAGTGCAAGTAAGACAAGCTTACAAAGGTTTTACTTTATTGCAGGAAAAAGAAATGGGAGGGCTTCCAACCTGACAACAAGAGATGCAAAGGGCTGATTTTTGGCTCATCAACCAAACAGTGGAAACCAGCCTATGATTTCAGTGAAGAAATGTTCAGTTCTGTATTATTTGCAGCTAAAAGGCAGGCTAGCAATGTCACTTACCAAAGGACGTACAAGATAACAGTTTAAATTTACTCATCTTATTCTGGCCACAAGGTGAAGCCTAAGGGATGGGGTGGTGGGCGGTGTAGCGAAACAGTAGCAGAGTGCAACTCCCCTTTTGAAATTAGCTAAGCTGTTTGTGTGCAGAAGCTAAGCTGAAATTCGATCGACCTTTTTGAATACATTTTGAGTTTACTGTCCCAAATGTTGGCATGGCCATTCATCACCCTTGCCTGCAGTGATACAGTCTATATTAACAATAATCTCCCTTCTCTGAGTACTAGCCCTTAAACTGATAAAAGAATACTGTCTAAGCACAAAGGGAGTATAAATAGCTTGCAGGAATTCCAGGTTTTGCAAAAGTTAAACAAAATCATTAAAGAAAATAACATGTATGAAAACTTCTTCCTCTAATACTCAAAAACTCAGTGAAGGACTAAGCATACACTGTGAATACAGAGTACCAAGGGTTGGCTTGGAGGGGATACAAACCTCCATTCATACACAGTGGGTGTATGGGGATGTGAGAAGACTAGTTGGTTGAAATGCTGCCGCAATTCCCATAAAAATACACTACTTGTAAAAGCACTGGTAAATCATTGCAAAAATTAATAGTAATTAAGAGTCGGTATGGAACACAGCAAGCAAGCTTCTCAGAAGGATCTCAGTGGCTGAAAATATGTGCAACTGGGAAGGGAAGGGAAGGGAAGGGAAGGGAAGGGAAGGGAAGGGAAGGGAAGGGATTAGATCTGCACAAGATTGATGGGAAAAACAGCTTATGTGAAAAATGAAATTATTCTGCATTCATTTGCTTGCAGAGATGCACACACTGTTGCATGTGATACCACAATGCATGTGCAACTAGTCTGCAGGCCTTACACAAATGTGTACAGAAGCCCAACTCATTACACGTGCCATCTTTCAATTAGCAGGCCGTTTGCCAGACCACTGTTATGTTCCCCCCCCCTTTCCTTAACGGAATTAACAGAGACAATTTTAAGTTGCTGATGTTTTTTAACCAGAAGGAATGACTGACGCATAACAATTCCATTACTGAGCTCTCAAAAATCTCCATAATGCAGCTTCAGCTGGTTTTGACACGGGAGCAACAAACTTGGATGGTGGGATCTCACCTCCCCCATTCACACGCTTTTTATTTTTATGCCTTATGTCCAAAAGAGTTAGAAGTTACTTGCAACCACTTGTGTATAGCTGAAGAGCCAAACCAAGAAAGAAAGGGGGGGGGGGAGAAGAAAGAAAGGGGGAAAAACAGGCGAGGGAGGGAGAAGCAAACACGCAATTCAGCAAATGATGTTTCCATGGAGAAAATGCTGAGACAGCACAAAAGGCCCAGATAAAGCAGTGCTTAACCCAGTGGTAGCCTTATTGTCACATATATTCGCAAACACTGACACTCCAGCAATGCTAGGAGAGTAAGAGAGAAAAGGCCCTTGGCCATCTGTTGCTATGGATGACATCACCCTTCCATATCTTTGGCCTTCTTCTTTGGGATTCTATTTGGCTCATTAATCAGGATGACTGCTATACAGACCCATTCAATGCTTCTTTCAATGGCCAACAATTGAGACCTGGAGCTCCAATGAGACAAGGATGCTGGCCACAGTTGCTCTCTCTTGTGCTTTAAAGTGACTTGGACATAAATGCCTCCTTGAAGGCAAACACGGTCTTAGAGAGGGGTGGGAGGAAATCAGTTGAAGAAATAGGGGGAGGGATACGTAACACTAAGCCACAAGGAGATTCATCTGGTTCAGTCTTAGTGGGAATGTGAATCCAGTCATGCTTGTTTGCAAACTACACTTTATGGCATAGGGTGTGGTGCCCCGAAACCAAGTATAGATTATTCAAACCACCACACTTAAGCAAACTATGGCTTAGTGTGATGTGTGAACCTAGTTATATGGAAATGAGGGTTTTTCATGTTGGGTTCTTTTTTTGGTGAAAAAAGAGCTGGACTAAGATACTGCTAGAAGGTTGGTTATTCAGTGGCTTGACCTTGTAGCTGTATGTGCCAGACATCAAAATGCAAACACTGTCCCAGATAAATATACACCTTAACTAAAAAATAAGTAAGAAATCAGCTGGAGTTCAGAGGTATAGCAGCCTGTTTGGCAAAATTCTGCCAAAGTTGGTAGTACTCAGCTTGTAGGAGAAAAGAAGTTTAAGAAAGTAGTAGAGGACATTTCAGTTAGAATACTCAGCCTTTTTTCTCCCTTGTGACAAAGGAACTGTTCTTCCTTTGCTTAAGAGACAGTGACTGAGGCATGGTTAAATAGGGCTTAAATGCGTGTTTTCCCAATCCTCGCCTACTGTCTTATCTGCTATATCCACCGGTTCAGGATTAGTTATCCTGATTCGTAACACTGTGGGGTTTTCATAGTGACTTTTTCAACAGAGCAAATTAATCTATGCACACATGTGTCCCTGTGTGAAAGAACTCCATAAGACTGCTAGATTATGAGATCTATAAAACCAGCTTTACCTGAAAGACTAAACAAAAATCAGATGCTGTGCCAAACATCACATTCTAAGGGAAATTGCACACATGTAGAATCTCAAAAGAATGTGTAACTTTTCCTTTCAAAATGTAGGAAAGTCAAGGCATCTTTACAATCCCCGGTATAATGCTGAGCTTTATCTGTTAGCTGGGGGAAAAAAAAAATGGCAGAAGCAGTTTGGCACAATAAAAGCATTAAAATTCATCTACCTTCTATTCCAGTTAAGGGAAAGAGAAGGAGGAGGAGGAGGAGGAGGAGGAGGAGGAGGAGGAGGAGGAGGAGTCCACAAGTAGACTTTTCAGTTCTGATTTAGACCATATGATTTTTCATCATGGCTGACACATTTATGAAAAGGCAGGCACACTAGTTTTAATTAAGCTTGCAAGATACTTTCAGATGTAGAACAAAATAAAACCAAATAACAATTTTAACTTGTATTTTCCAACATTTCTTAAAGCCTTGCTAGATATTGTCAGATATATGGGGCTACGGCTGAAAACAGTACTCCTTCCTCATTTCTTCCTGGTCAACTCTATTCAAAAGAGGCTGAGATGAAGCCCACTTTTTTGGGGGGTGGGGGGGGGGTAGAGAAGGAAAACTGTTTCTCTTTAATAAGTGCCATGCTTGGTAACAATTTGAGGAGTCAGTGAAACTGAACCCTCATTCTGATTTTTGCTTGTTTTTTAACTCCCAGAATTTGTACTTCTCAAGCCATGTACAAATTGGAATCCAATTTGGCAATGAAATCCTTATTTTTTAAAGTTTGGAATGCAGTTTGCCATTCAAAAGATCCATACATTTGGGAAGATGACTTGCAAATGTTTATGTATAGGGAAAACGTATGTAATGCAGAAAGGTGCACATAAAATTCACTAATTAGGAGAAACAAACTGATACAGAAATAGGATAGCATCATCTTACCCTTGGGTGCAGTTGGAAAGAACAAGAAGTAGAACTGAGCTTCAGATTCATCTATCCTGAGACAGAAGTAAAATATGTCTAATGCTTAAAGTAGTCATGTTCTCCATAACATCTTGCCCCTATTTACCAACCCCAAATTAATAAAACAGAAACAAGTGGCCAAGGAAGAGACCAGCTAAGGTGCAAAAGTTTGGAAAAGTTAGAAAGTAGACTTGGAATCATGATCATGGTTGCAGCTTTTTAAAAAAGCAAATAGAGCTGGATTACATTAGCCCTAAATACACAAAAAGAAAGGGCAGCTGTTCTGACAACTATATGTAAAAGCTTTTGGGAGAAAGAACATTCTAAATCAGCTCTCCTTTGTTTCCCAATGTGCAACAAAGCTGAAAGAACCGGAAAATTCTTTTCTGTGTCAACTTGCAGGTTGAAGGTATCATCGTATCATTCCTGTCTCAATAATAGGTCCTGGCACACAACGCTCATATATTGTAATACATTAACAGCAAGCTGTGAGGATCTCACAAATTAGAAGCAAATTGCTGCTGGGTTTTTTTTTTTATGAAGGAGGAGAGAGAGAAGAAGAATGTTATTATTTAAGGTTCAGGAACTGAAATGCAAGCAGAAAAAGGAAGTGAGAAAAAAAGTGGCCCATAAAGTTTCAGGATCGTAGGTGTAAGCTGGGATGGACACACTTCCTATACAAGAGTCCAAGTTCTTTTTTAGAGAAGGAAATGCAAGTAACTGGGATGCAGAAAAGGTTGGGACAGAGGTGGGTGATCTGGGAGATAGGAAGAGGATGGATTGTTATAGATTTCATTGCCATCAGATCTGTGATGGCCACCAATTTAGGAGCCTAGACAAACTTATGAAAAATTGGGTTGTGATCAGCTACAAATTTTGATGGCTGGATACTACGCCTCAGTCAGAGACAGAGTACCTTAAGTAACAGTTTATGGCAGGGTTTCTCAACCTTGGCAACTTTAAGATGTGTGGACTTCAACCCCCAGAATTCCCCAGTCAGGTTGATCATTGTTGAGAACTATGGGAGTTGAAGTCCACACATCTTAAAGTTGCCAAGGTTGAGAAACGCCAGTTTATGGGAAACAACAATGAAAGAGGTGGTTTCAGTTTCCTGAATTATCCAGGTTGGCTACTGTATGACACAGAATGATGAACCAGATGAACCTGGGACTCAGCCAGGCAGGAATAACTTTTCCCAGGATATTCTGTGCAAATGTTTTCCAACAATGGCAACTTCCAGATCTGTAGACATCAACTCCCAGAAGTCCCCAGTCAGGATGATCATTGTTGAGAACTGTGGGAGTTGAAGTCAATACAACTGGAAGTTTCCAAAGTTAAGAAACACTTTTTCTCCTTGATCAGCTTTTCTGATTTGTTTTCCTTTTTATTTGCCCCTCAACTGTAATACATCATTCTGGGGATCCTCAGTAAACTTAACCTTTGCTGGGCTGTTTGAGTGTTGGTCTGGTTTCAAAGACAGCCCCACATACAACACAAGGATCTTCTAACAGACTGCTGTACCACTTGTTAGCCAAAGTTAATAAAAGGTTACTTAAAAGAAAGCTCTACTGATTCCCATTAAACAGATTTCCAAGAAATGTTCTTGGGTTAATCATTTTTGCTTAATTAACCAAACATTTTGAAGTTCTACACACCAATTGGGGAAGGGCCAAAGTTTCTAAAGTAGGGTTTATCCTACAAAACAGGGTTGGACAGCCTATGCTCTCTGGATATTTTGGACTATATCCAGACTATATTTTGGATATTTTCATGCCTTTGGCTATCTTGGCTAATAACAACTAGACTGTAAAGTCCTAAAGCCTACAGGAGATCAGATGCAATGTTATAGGTTAAGCACTAAGCAAATTGTCTAAAAACAAATGAGGCTGGAACCTCAGATTAAAGGTTATTCTTTTTAATTTTGTGGATTTATTTGTTGCAATAAAAAAGCCCAGGTAACAGGAATTCTTTCACCTTCTCCCCGAGTCTGTCACCATCCTCAAACTGAACCTATGACCGCCCTCTTTAAGATTCAATAGATGATTGCCCTACACAGGAAAATTAGCAAATGTCCTTTTCACTTCTGATAAAAACACACTGGCTCTTTTGAGACATAGTGAGAAAAATGTGTGTATATGTGTATGTTGAAAAGTACAAAGAGCCTCCCACCCCATGGCACTGCAGGTTATTTCTTTACGGAAGCCCAAAGTATTGGTGCATCAAATGTCAACATCAAAACAATATAGAAAAAAAATAATTACAGACAGTGTTAGTGTTGTAAGCTGATAAGGACCAGATGGTCTTTTGTATTTATGGGTTGCTTTGTGCATACAAATGTGTTGGGGATCTAATTAGCCTTCTCCAAAACTCAAACTGGGTAATTACTATCATTATCTCCTTTTCAAATAAATCTGAAGTCTAAACTGCAATTAAGTTTTAAAAAAATATTTTATTTTACAATTTAAGGATTCTTCACTGGAGTCTTTTTCCGGGGGAAAAAATGATTGGAAGAGAACTTCAGCTTAATTTTTAAAAAAGCTGGAGAAGATGGTACAAATAATAACTCAGCAGAAAAAGAAATAGCATGTCACGTTAAAATGATTTCCGTGCAATCACCGAGCCCATGCAAAACTAACCCTTGTTTCTAAAATAATGCCTAAAATAGTGGCAACTTTCACCTTATAGTTCTCTAACAAAAAAGATTTAAAAACAATACATATTAACTGATAATCACTGGATTATTTTCTATATGATAGCTAAGACTGTGACTGTGGGGAATCACATTAACTATTTTTTTTTAATTAACAGGATAACAAGCAAGAGGCAATATACAACATTCTGCCTCTTCAACTATGTTCTGTTGGTCTGGTCAACTATGTAGATCAGCCTTCCTCAACCTAGTGCTCTCGCAGATGTGCTTTGGAAATGCTTGTTAGGAATTCTGGAAGTTATACTTCTAACGTATTTGGAGGGTATCAGGTAGGAGAAGACAATGTAACTAGAGAGGACTATGCAGATGAAAGGGAGGTACCAGCAAAGAGAAACAAGACCACTTGTTTCTACCAGTCCAAGTAGACTATTTAGTTCTGCAAGTTGAAATAAATGAATTGCAATTAGCACCATTCTGAAAGAAAGGCTGCATTTTAGAAAAACTTACTAGAAGGTGTTTGGTATAGTAAGCCTGACTACAGATAGGCTTTAAACTGAATCCTGTGGAGCACTGGAGAAAAAAACAAAAAAACCTGAATTAAGGATTTCAGATAAAGGCTTAGACTCTGTAGAAGCAACTGGAAGTATTGCCTCTTAACCTCAATGAAAATTCAAATACAACATTAGCACGTAAAGTTCACAGCCATTCACTAATGTTCATGTTTGCTTTCTTGGACCGTGTTCTGAGTTATCTAGATGATGGACTGCTGGCAACAGATGGTTTGCACCCCCAAGAATTACTAAAAATCTGTATGGTGCATGTAATTGTGATGACTTTAAACTGAATTGTTGACATCATCTGTATTGCAGCCAAATGCCAAATTTAAACACCAAAAAGGCTAAACTTCTCCATTCCTATTTTGGGTAAGTCTTCCCCTACCAGAGAGTATGCATTATACCAGGAAAATGTGAACATTTTCTGACTGAACTAGACATTCAAAGACACAAGCCTGAGGACTATCTTTTTATTTTGAATGAACTACATGGATCCAGGGACAAATAAATTGCATCCTTGGGTCCTGAAGGAACTTGATGATGGTACAGTTGAACCTTTCTGCATTATTTCTGAGAACCCCTGGAACTGTGGCAAAGTTGTCCCTATCTTCAAAAAAAAGGCAGCGGGAGATGATCCAGGGATGTACATATTAATTATTTATTTATTTGTATTTCAAATTTAGTCACCGCCCATCTCACTCAATTAGCAACTCTGAGTGTTTACAATAAAATGAGAATAAAAACCAATTAAAATATAATAAAAACAGTAATCAGAAATAAATAATATCATCCAAGGGACAGATGGTATAAATAAATGATCGACCTCTGGGAGCATCTTCAGGGTGCTAACCACCCCCAGGGATGGTTACCCCTCCTCGGGCCCTACACAAGCTGGCAAAGCTAGGCCTTCACACCTTTCCAGAAGGCCAGGAGAGTGGGGTCCCACCTCACTTCTGGGTTCTATAGAGCTGGAGCAATGGCAGAGAAGGCTGTCTTCCTTGGACCCACTAATATTAGTCAGTTTGGCACTGATATCTGGAAAATTTCCAGGACAGATCATAAAGAATCTGTTACCAACTTGAAAACAATGTAATATAGTACAGTAAGCAGCAGAAATGAACATGGATGGTCAAGAACAATTTTTGCCAGACCAACCTTACATTATTTTTAAAATCTGGTAACTTTCTTAATGACAACCAGTTTGGACTAGGGGTTAGGGAGCTGGACTAGGGGTAGGGAGACCTCACTTGTAATCCTGCCTTAAGCACAGAAACCAACTTGGTGACCTTGGGCCAGCCACTTTCTCCCAGCCCTAGGAAGAAGGTAAGGGCAAACCACTCCTGAAAATATTGTCTAGGAAATTGCATAGATTTCTCCATGTAGATGCCAGGAGTCAAGACTGACCTGAAGGCGCATATACACAAACACACTGACATACAAGCAACCTCCCTCCCCTTTCTGAATAGACTGTGAGAATGCTACAGATGTGACTTGATTCTAATGAAGCATCTGACAGATTGCCCCATCAGTGTCTGATTAGCAAGCAGGCTAAATGTGGGTTGGTTAGCACGACAACTGAGTGGATACAAACCTGGCTCAAATATCATAGTCAAAAAGTGTTCATCGATGCTTCCTCATCAAATCCTGGGGCCTCTATTCTTCAGTATTTTTATTAAGAATTTGGCAGAATGCTTTTCAAATTTGAAGATGATGTAAAATTAGGTAGGATAGCTAATACTTTAGAAGTCAGAAACAACATTCAAAACTATCGCAAAAGGTTAGAGAAATGGGCTAAAATTAGCATAATAAAAGTTTACAGAGACAAGTGCAAAATGCTTCATTTAGGAAACAAAAATCAAACGCGAAATTATAGGGTGGGGATAATCAGCTTGATAATTGCAGTTATGAAAATATTTGGGAATCGTGACTGATTATGACTCAATATCAGCCTGGATGCGATACAGCTGCAAGAAAGACAAATGTAATTTTAGGCGACATGAATAGAATTGCTTCCAAATAATGGGAAATGATACTGTCACATTATTCTGCATTGGCCAGAACCCACCTATTTTGTCTCAATGTGGGCAACATACTTTATGAATTCAGGAAGAATATAACAGGTTCAGAGAAGGGCAACGAGGATCACAGGTCTAGAAATTAAGCTCTAGGAAAAAAAAAAAATCGAAGGATCTGTATATATTTATATATATAGATAAACAGATATAATACATATATTTTATATATGTGAGGGTCTGGATGGGGAACCACAGGCTTCAGCTGAACCCTGGCAAGACTGAGTGGCTTTGGATTTTGGGGCTTTCCGGTGCTTGGACTATACCATCTTTGGTGCTGGATGGGGTGGCACTGCCCTAGACAGATGTGGTACACAATCTGGGGGTCCTCCTGGACTCACGGCTCCTACTTGAAGAGCAAGTGGGTAGGAGGACCTTTGCACAGCTTTGTGCTGTGCACCAGTTGTGCCCATTCCTGGATCATGCAGCTTTGCTCACAGTCACTCATGCCCTGGTCATCTCTTGTTTGGGCTTCTGTAATGTGCTCTACATGGGGCTGCCCTTGAAGAGTATCCAGAAGCTTCAGCTGTTGAAAAATGAAGTGGCGTGGGCAGTTATGTGTGCCCCTAGAAGGGTACACATTACGCCTCTGCTCTGCGAGCTTCATGGGTTGCCGTTTGGTTTCTGGGTCCAATTCAAGGTGTTGGTTTTGACCTTTAAAGACCTTCATGGCATGGGGTCAGGTTATCTGAGGGACTGCCTCTCCCTGATTACATCTGCCCACCTCATCAGGTCTGGCAGAGAAGGCATGCTCTGGGTCCCATCTGCCAGGAAATTCCATTTGACGGGTCCCAGGAGGCAGGACTTCTCTGCTGTGACTCCTGCCAGAAGTGAGATTAGCTCTATCCCTCTTAACATTGTGCAAGTCCCTCAGGACCTGGCTATGTGATCAGCCCTGGGGATCCCAGGGGACTGGGGAGATTTTGTGACAGCTCCCTTACTGTAGTTAACATCATCCTCTCTTGTTCTGTGTGCTTTTAAATAGTTTTTATAGTTTTAATAATGATTGTTTTATATGTATGTACTGGTTTTCTTTGGAATTGAGTGTTATAAGCCACCCAGAGTCACGTTTTTGTGAGATGGGCAGCCATACAAATATGATAAATAAACATTTAACTGTGTCAGCCCCTGAATATAGACCAGAAGAAGAAACAGGCACCGCAGGAGTTCCAGAAATGCTTTTTATTGAAATAAGGTAGAGTAACAGAATCTTAAAAGCCTGTCCAAGTTTCTCTGTGTCCCATCTTATACTAAACAAAATCAGTGGAGTTATTTTGAATTTCTTGGTCATGCTTTCCTTTTTTGCAGGACTGTGTAATCTTTTGAAAGTCCCTCCTTAACACTTGCGCCTTCCTTCCCTGTTCCCAAGGTCAGATCTACTCTCCTTCCCAAACCCTGAGAAGCTGAAGAGGTATATGACTTCTTCAAATAAATGAGGTATATGGTAAATAAAGAGGTATATGACTTCTTCAAATAAATGAAAGGGGATCTCATGTTCTCAGACTGTAAGACATGGAATAACAAATTCAATTCATAGCAAAGCAGATTTCTAACATTAGAAAAATATTCCTAACAGTTAGACCAATTGGTCACAGAATCCTATTACCCAGAGAAATGGTGGGTTTCAGTTCAGAATGTTTCCATATAGATTAATGCACTGAACAGGAGTTGGACTCAATGGACTTCATGATCCCTTCGAACTCTAGCATTCTATGATTATCAGGGCAGGATGTAACTTTTGATGCACCTCAGTGTTGACCTTGGCTTTATGTAGACTTTCTTTTTATCCCATAAATCTAAATGTGGTAGTAATGACTCAGGATTGACTACCACACTACTAATACACACAGATCTGCCTATTGTCATGGTACATCCTTAATTCCTTAAATATAGTCAAGAGCTGGAGGACCCTAAGGGAAGGATGTTAGGTTATAAGAAAGTGTTTTATCATCCAGTCCATCTGGATTTTAATTCACAAGGTACCAAGAACTGTTTTCCTATCTAACTGAAAAATTGGCATGCTGCCATATTGTAAATTCTCCTATGCTCAAAGTAGTAATTGCCTATGAGATAAGGAACGGCTGGTAATTTCTTTTAATGAGATAAGAAACAGCACTCGTTCTAATTAACTTTTAAATCCACCCCAATAGGTAACATGTATCCCACAAAGGAGGTATAAAAGTATAGGGGGTAAATATTTAAGCAAATCACATCAGTCCTCTTGGTTTTAGGCCTTTAATGTGGAAGATAATGTGACCAAACATGCCATATAAAAGCACCATAGTGAACTCAATTAATGGAAAAATTAATCAAAATCTATCCAAAACCTAAATAAATAGAAGTGACAAAATTAGAACTTAATCCATTTTTACTGTTCTAGGAAAAAAAAGGGAGAAAAATACATTTCTGAACAGTATAATTTTTGCTTTCAGCATAAAAACAACAACAACAACAACAATAATAATAATAAACAACCACTGTTTCAGTGGCACCCAGGAGAGTCAAATTCTGCAAGATGGCAGGTGCAATGCCACAATCAAAGCTCTCCCTCTTCTATACATGCATAGCCATCTTGCAGATTTTGACCCACCCATCCCCAGCAGAAACCATGTACTGTCTTGAATCAAGCAGACTGTATATCAGAACTATACATCTTTATGGAATTTTATTACAGGTAGTCCCTGTTTAGTGACCATAATTGGGACTGGCAGATCTGTCACTAAGCAAAGTGGACACTAAGTGGGAAATCATATGACTGCAACTGTGCTTTCCCTTCCCCACTCCCCTGCCCTTTGGAATGCTCACCCTGGTGCTGGGATAATTAACAAGAAGGAATTAAAGTTTGTATTTACATTCATTGGAGAGAAAGGGATTACAAGAGAGTAAGCTGGCATACAATAGGGAATACACATCGACAGCAATCCACTGGCGCTGGCAGCACACTACACAAACAGCCCGGTGTATTCCCCATTGTGTGACTGCTTACGCTCTCTTGTAATCCCTTCCTGTCCAATCTCTCCACTCTGCAAGGGGGGGAACAAAAACAACAACAACAAAAAAACAAGCAATCGCTGTAGGCATACTCTCTTGTGTCTGACCCTTTCTTTTCTCCCTCCTGGAGAACAGAGAGATTCGAGAGGAAGGGATTACAGGAGAGTAAACAGGCACACAATGGGGAATACACCAGGCTGTTTGTGTAGTACACTTGTGGCTGCTGGTGCCATCCCATTGCTTCTGATGTGTATTCCCCATTGTGTGCCTGCCTGCTCTCTTGCAATCCCTTCCTCTCCAATCTGTCCACTCTGCAAGGGGGAAAAAAAGAAAAACAAAAGGTCAGGCACAGGACAATGCATACTGACAGTACTGGCAATCATGTGACTGAGGGATGTTGCTAAGGTTGTAAATGGGGGCATTGGTCACAGTTACTTTTTCAGCACCATTGTAACTTTGAACAGTCGCTGAACGAGGCAGTTGGTAAGCAAGGACTGCCTATATGCTAATTTAATAGAAGAAAAGGCATGCAGAAGTAAGTTTAAGTTGAAATCCTATATGCACTTACTTGGAAATAAACCTTACAAAACTTAAGACGGAATTACTTTTGAGTGGCCATCTTTAAAACTGCTCTTTTACTTCAAGAAAATGCCAGTGAAATTAAAAAAAAACATGCAAACTATCTGAGGGGAGAAGAATGAAGAGTATAAGCACAAGGAGACCCAATTTCTGGAAAGTCTACTTACTGTTCCAAATAATTCTATCACTTTCTACTACTATCAAACAAACATACATATTTATTTATCTGGGAAGTATAAGAGTCAGAAACCAGTGTTAAACTTTTTAAAAAATCTGCAAGTTAAAATCTATACAAATCTCGTGGAATGTTGCCTTTACAAATTTATTTTGATCCAGAACGAATCCAGGAGAATTATAGCCTAAATCCCAGACTGAGAACAGTTCCTACTGTTTGGCTCAGGCTAGAGCCATGAAATAAAGAACAGTAAATTTCATTCCATTTCCGCTTCCTTCCCATGCACCATTCATTTCAACAAAGCCATGACAGAGAAGTCTAGAAAATTACCCCCATGCTCCTAAGCTCATTCCAATAAAGCAAATCTGGAAACTTGGAATGTTCCAAATTAAATAAAAGCACCCCCCCACGTATTTTCTTCTTGAAAGCAACGGGTCCACCAGTCTCAAAAAGGCACATGGAGACAAATAATGTTGTCTTAGATTCTTTTCACTGAAGGAATAGAATAACCTGGCCCAACCTGGTGCCTTCCAACTGGGTTGGATTTTAACTATCAGAATTCCCAGCGGTATTGGATAATATATTAATAATATGAAAACTTAAAGGTGGGATCTTTCCTAGTTGCTTTGAAAATTGGCATTTCTGACCTTCCTAAAACATTGTGGCTTGCAGATAAACCGCAGAAAGTGCCTGGGCTCATCCAATGCGCCCCCCCCTTCCTCACTCCAGGGAGATAAATACATGTTTGGTTTACATGTACAGAGATTGTGTAGCAAATCCTCAATTAAGAAAACACAGCATGTCAAAATTCAGCATCAATCCGCTCCTTGTTTATCTACAAGAAGATGCTTTGTTTGGATTAAAAGCAACAACAATGAATTTTCAATAGAGAGCAAGTGGCACATTGAACACCAAAAAAAGGTTTTGATTATTGGGATGACTAGATGAGGAAGCTGTATTCTTTGTCTTGCTTTTGGCAAGTGAACATGGAGAGTGCTGCTCTCATTCTACAAGGACAATGTCTATTCACCATTATTTGACAGCAAAACCAGATCTGTGACAAGTGTTTATTTGATAGGAAATTGCAAATCCTAGACTTCAATAAGTATATTTGTATGATAACATGGCCTTTTAAATGGTCTTGATTGCTCAGTTGCACAAAAGCTCTCCCATCAACTGATGCTGGCATTCAGGCTCCATTGTGACATTAGTTCTCCATGTCAGGATCACATCTGGTTAGCAGAGGTGTGCAAAAATTTCCAAAGTGTTTTGATGTGCTGTTATCAGAAATAAAAATGGATCACAAAGCTAACCATACTGACTATAAAACTGAGGCCAGAATGTTCTATTTAAAGGTGGACCACTTCCAGTAAGATTGGAACAGCCTGTTCTAGTGTTGGGAGACTTCCGGCAAGGTTGGAATACAAAGTTTTGGAGTTGGGACTTGTCAATATGGGGTTGTCCTCTGAGTCTGTTTAAAAACCATAATTAGTTTGAAGACAGAGATTGGCTTGACAACACCTGGGACCATGCAACAGACAAGGGCCATTCTTTCTTTTTTGTCTTTCCCAAAAGTCTTATTTGGAATTATCTTTGACCATACAATTTATAAGCTTGGGAAAGAAAGAAAGAAAGAAAGAAAGAAAGAAAGAAAGGAAGGAAGGAAGGAAGGAAGGAAGGAAGGA
>NW_006532843.1:57315-72459 GCF_000186305.1 Python bivittatus | reverse complement strand
AATAAATGACTCGGAAGCAAAATAAAGGGAGCTCTGAACTTTTTGTTTATTAATATTTATATACTTATAAGGTAAATACGTAATATAAAAGAAAAAGCACCTCTTTGAATGAAGAAAATCTCCCCAGTGCTCGCACCTGAGCTTGCAGAGCAGGAGGTGAGCAGCGGGGGAACGAGCGAAAACCAGTGCTCCCCTGAGCTCCCCACAGAGCAGAGTGTGAGCACTCCCCAGTGCTCGAGCCTCAGCTCTGCAGAGCAGGAGGTGAGCTGGGGGGGGGGAAGCGAGGAAAAACCGACGCTCACCTCCTGCTCTGTGGAGCTCAGGGTAGCGCCGGTTTTTGCTCTCCCAGGGCCGCCGCTTGAGTATCAGAGTATAACACGCAGCTAGGATTTCAGCCCCAAATTTTAGGGAAAAAAGTGCATGTTGTATGCCAATAAATACAGTACTTCTACTTCAGATGGCTATAAGTAACATCTGGGTTCAGAACAACAACTGATTCAGCTTCAGACAGATAACAATGCTCCAGAATTTTTATGCTGAAGTCCTGCATGTGGATTTTTAGTGGAATCTGGATACCCAAATTTTTCTGATCCACCATGCCTCTTCTCATATATGGATTATATATGGTTTATTTGTTTGGGCCTCACATGTTAGGAAGCGTGTTTTGTAACTCAGGCCTAAGTGTAGTATGTTGTATGAACCCAATCAATCTTAAGTAGCAACTTAAGGAACATCCAACATTTGGAAGTAACAAGGCAAGTTAGCTTTCTTGCACCAATTCCAGCATGGTGGGCTTTCCATACAAATGGAGGGCCTACCCTAATCTTCTCATGACATTGGTTAGCAGTCTGAGAAGCCACATCTTAAGTCATAGAAGTATGTTGTGTGCCTTGCTTAGGGCATGAAACACTCATGAGCTGCACAGTTCCTTATGAAAGAACAACCAAATAGAAAATGGAGATGTTTTATGGAAGCCTATTAAACTAACATGTTGATTTATATTTTGCTCTCCTGGGCCAAAAAACAAAACTTGTTTGACAGCTCAGAGAATAGTGCAGCCACTGACAAAACCATCTGAAGTACTGGCGCCAACTCACCTGGTGAGGTGGGTTTGGCTTAACATGCTGTTATTCCCAGCACCTTTTCTCCACCGAAGAAAAAAGAAAATTGTTCAGTGCTAAATCAATGACATACTCAAGTTATGATATACACCAATGAAAAGGAGCAGCACACAGAAGTGACATCGTGTACAATGTATGAGGAGCAAAAAAAAAAAGGCATTTAATAGCTGATGCTGTCCAGGGAGAAGAATAAATCTAGAAGGACAGGACCATCAATAGCATGTCACCCAGTTCCTATATTTTATTAACTCTTTGTTTGAAGAGCAGAACTCAGGACTATTTAAAACTACCTTTCTTTAAAAAAATAAGACAACACACAGTGATGACCATTTTCATTGTACCATGTTAAAAACAGGAGATCTATCCCTTCCTTGTTATCTGCTGTCTGGGAAGGAAGGAAGGAAGGAAGGAAGGAAGGAAGGAAGGAAGGAAGGAAGGAAGGAAGATGTCATTTCTTGCTTAATTCAGCCTATCATGTCAACAATAAAAGGAGCTCAGAGCCTCCAATAGATGGTCCCTGAAGGAATGTAGCCTCTCATAGGAAAAAAGCTACCTAAATGGTATTGGATTTAGCCACTTATACCAAAACCAGGGAATTTCAGGTTAAAATCCTTACATAAACACAATCTTTCAGCCTAACTTATCTCAGGGTTGTGGTAAAAATCCAAAAAAAAAAAAGGGGGGGGAGTATAGTTTGGAGAAAGAACAGTATAAAAATAGCTGATTCACATCATCCCCAACTTGATTTGATAATAAGGGGGGGAGAGTTTCAGAAGGGTGACAGGCATGTTCTAAGTTCTTGATGGAGAATATTGGGGAAAGGAAGCAGCCCTCATTCATTGTATTTCCAAATTCCCATTAGACTAATACCATGCCATAAGTTGTTTTCATCATATGACATTGTTCACAAGGAAGAGGTGGGACTGCTTTCATTATCTCATTGTTTTTTCCTTTTTGCCTTCAGCTGAATGACAATCTATCAGACAGTCAAAGAGCCCTTGGCACTTATGTTTCCTTGGGTCCACAAAAGAGCTCAATAGCCATCTTGCACTTTTACTGGACAAAGTGGGGGTGTTTCCTTCCAGCAGCCCTCAAATTATACCAAGTCAAATCTTTGACTCAGTTCAGCTACAGAATGCAGACTGGACAATTCCCCAGCTTTGCTCCTGGGCTGAGTCCAGTCCAAATTCTTCAGGGCATTTCAGGTACCGTTATGTCTCTAAAGTGACCTTACACCTTGAATCAGGAGTGATAAAGGCAGAGGCCAGAGTTTTTTACTTAATTTTTACCTACCGGTTGCAAGTTGTCTTCTTACCTGACGACCTTTCTCAGTGCCAGGTAATGTAAGGTAATTCCCTTGTAAGCAAATTACAGGTATATGGTCTTTCTCCACAAGGAATATTAAAAAGGGGCTATGTTCAGGCAGTGTCACTCATTAAAGAAAACATTATGGATGTGGAGTGTTAAACTGATCTAGTCTACCTAAATTGCCGGTGGACCAGTGCATAAGGTAGCTTCTAAAACCTGCCTAATACCTCACCGAATTGGTTCACTCAAGCATAGAAGAGCCTTTACTATGGAAAGGTGCCCTTCCTTCAGCAGTGCTAGAGGGGAGATATGAAAAAAAAAGTCTATGATCCAGAATGATTGCACCCTTGTGGAGATGGGAAGGTAGAAACAATTGAGCATGTGCTACGTCAGCCCAACAAAGTAGACCAGACTTAAAAAACCAATGCCACATGGGTTAGGACTACTTTTACTATGACATCTATAGTAACAGAATGTGCTTCTCCCTCCCTCACTTTATCTTTTTATGAACTAGGGAGAGGCCTGTCTGAGATGTTTACTCAAACAACTGTAAATTCTTGGCCCAGGTTCAAGCTCCTCTTATCTGACTATTGCCTTGGTAGAGGCTCTTCCTCCTGCCCTTCAAGGCCAACCCCTGTATCCTCTACATGCTACTTGTCAATATTACACCCATGTACAAATAACTTATTTTACGCCACTGCTAGTAGACTTCCCAGGTCATTCCACGTATTTCTACACTTCTTTCTTATTGTCTGACAAAAGCTCCACCATAACGTATATTATAGCAATGTTTTGTGTGGTGCCATGTAAGATCAAGAACTTGTTGGTTCCTCTAAAATGTTACCAGTAACTGCTTTTTCCTCAGGGTTTTTCCCCCTGCTTTCCTCCTAAGCTCCTTTGCAGTAACATTTTTGGAATAGTTAATCACTTTTTATATGTATACTTTCTGTTTTCAGCAAGGGTTTTTAGACACACTCCTTTTATAAACTGATATTTTCCTTTTTTATGCATTGTCTAGTATATTTTATATAGAGTAATTTTGTAATGGTTCTAGTTTTCTCTTGATTTTTATCTCTATTTAAGATTAGTTTGCCCATTATATATTCTTACAGCTTTGAGTTTTTATTATTTTAGTTTTTAGTACCTACTGTGGCAGTTTTGATTAGTTCTGGAAGTTTCCCCTTCTTCATTGCATGATTTAAAAAAAAAACAATGTATTGCACTGTTCTATGCTGGCATTTGGCCATACCAAAGTTTTAAGTTTCAAGTTAGAGCTGGGAAGAAAATCCTTCATCAAATTTCTGCACATTTCTGGAGGGAAAGGAGAAATTCTCCAATAATTTGTCAAACCCTATGAGAGGGTATCCCTGTTTGATGGCTTTCTTTAGGATATAATGGAGTGTGGGAACCCTGAGGTGCTACAAACTGAAGAATAAAGGACAAATGGTCAAATCTTGTTTTTGAACAGGATTTTTTCTGAATGCTGTGATATCTCTAGTCCAAGTATACTCAGATCATGTGTTGATGGAGCTGCAGCAAAAACTCAACAGACATGGTAAAGAAAAGCTATAGCACAAAGCTCCAATTTAGCTAATCACTACTGAACATTTATGGGTGGCTCAGAGGCTCTGCGGCTATAAATAATATCATGAAGCCATTATGAGTGTCGCTGTCAGCGGCTGCTTTGAATGGCCTTTGTTTTAAAACGATGGAAATGATTTTGTCCTTTACTTTGTCAGTACCTTTCTAACGAGCAGACACAACGGTTACTCCTTCTGCCCTTTGACGTGAACATTAAAGAGTTTTCTTGCTAAAGGTGACCTGTGGAAGCTTGAAGGAAACTTCTTGCGGTTCCAGGTATACTGTGTGCTAATGTGCAGAAACAAAAAAAAAGAAATATGAGAGGCATCTTAGTTCAGTAAGCAGGAACAATCGTGTGATCATATTTATTCTGTAGTACGAGTAGTTAAAGAATAAAGCCCATTTACTGAGTCCAACTCTTGGTCGTTATCCTCCGATATTGCCTATTGTGACCGGCAGTGAGTTTTTTAATTTATCAAAAACACGAATCTCACTCTTCCTTTGCTCTCTGAGTTCTTCTGGACTAGAGATGCCAGGGCGATCTTCTCCAACCTGAGTCCTCTTCAGTATAATGATTTTATTTGCAAGAATTCCCCGGCCAGCATGGCCATTGCAAAGGATTCTGGGAACTGAAGCCCACAAGTCTGGAAGGAAAGCTGTATTAGTAACTAAATCTGTCGCTTTTTCTCCTCTTAGCTCAAACAGCCTCCTATATGCCATAGGGATAATTGGGTTGCTTCCATATTATTGCCTTTCTTTTTTTTGAGCTGCTGAAAAAAAAAGACTTAAGGACTACTTACAAAATCAATAAAATATATGGAGAACTAAGCAGCTATAGGGATTTTGAAATTCTGCCACCCATTACTGAAATTCTGGGTTTTCCACCAAATTTCTGTGCTATCTGGAATAGTGGGTTTATTTTGCTATTTTCTAATGTAACGCTTGCTAGATAAACTCTGAAGTTGCAATCCTGTAAGCAATTATTTGGGAGTAAGTCCCACTGAATCCAGTGAGATTTACTATGAGATATATACATATCTGAAGAATATATACACATATACTTTTTACTGTTAGTTTTTTTTTAGCATGAGAAGATGCCTCCTCAGTACAGTTATTGAAAGACTACAGAATGGGCTGATAGGCTCTTTAAATATCTTTACGTCAAGCTGTAACTCTTAATTTTAAAGAACACAATTCACTTTAATGCACATGCTCGGGAAAAAGTGCATACACAGCTTGAGGACTACAAAATCCTTAATATGGTATAGATTCATGTGAAAATATGTCTTTCAAGGTTGAGGGAATTTATTCAACAAAAACGCTGGAAGGAAATGCCGTAAATTATGGAAAAACATGTAGAAGTTGGCAAGTGTGTCATTGGTAATAAATTTTTTTTAGAAGAAAAATTTTGCTTAGGAAGATAAAAATAAATTGGGAGTTAGAATTCCTTCTAACATTTATAAGTTTTCAACATATCTATTCTGGTCTAGTGATGCCTGTTTTCAGCATTCATTAATTGCCTGGCTTTAATTAGCATCATGGGCCACCAATCTTTGCTTTAGATAATCTTCTGCTCAAGTATTTGTTTGACCTTGAATAGATTTTTTTTTTACTGGTGATGATACCCGGTGAGACAAATCATTCATAGAAGAACAACTGCAATGATACTATCACGATAACAAGAAAAGAAATGATTCAAAATTATAGACTTGCACAAAGGTTCAGGAGAAGTCTATAAAAAAATAAGACAAAAATAGATCATCACTGGATAATGACAGATAGGTAAACCATTTAAACAAGAAACATTTCAAAACACTCAGTGAACAATTTTTACCATTTTCCCCTCAGGACAAAATCATTTATTTTTCAAAGTATGGTACTTCAACAGCACAAAAACCAATAAATTGTCATCATCAATACACCAATAACTTATTTATATATATATATGAGAGAGAGATTGGAATCGAGAGAGATGTGTCTAAAATTTTGAAGAATTGGGGAAGGGATAAAGGAAACTAACTTCTTTGGAGAACGTCTGAGAACCCCACCCAAAATGTCCCTTTAGAGACAGGCTTGGGAACATCTTAATAGACTAGCATTAGAACCTGTTGCCATGTAAAAGGAAAACTCATAATAAGTGCATTTATCTTCTAAGGAAACACCAAAAGAGGGAGAGAGCATGAATTTCCTTTTTCCCAATCTCAGCATAATTCTAGACCATGTTCAAAAGGAAGAAAGGCTTATCCCCAGCTGGGTGTTAGGATATTTAAAGAATCTGAACTAATGATTCACATCTTTCAGACTCACGTGCAGATTAAAATGTAATTATCAACCTGGTTTTTTGCAACCAATTTTTCTCCTAGTTGTCACAAAATTTGGAGAAAGGGAAGGGAGGGAGGAAGGGGAGCAGAATGGAGAAACTGTATTTTGGTTCATGTATCCGTTTTTAAAAATTTTATCCCTATGATTAATTCTCAATGAGTAATAAGACCCTTTAATTTACATTGTCATTGGAATAATATCTTACAAAATTATCTGTTCCAGATTAGTAAAAAAATCCCTCCCAATTATGTCACAACAAATGGTGTGTGTTTTGTGCATCTTTTCTCAATACCTAAAGTTTCTGTCTTCATTTAAAATACAACAGCAGAACTCTTGCTTCAGAGGAAGAAATATAGAAAATACAACATGTTAGCTGCTTAGATGTGCTGACTTTGGTATTTGCATGGAATTGATTTCCTGTATTTCTGCATCCTTGCATGACAAATTGTTTTTAATACAGAAGTTGACAGAGATGTGAGTGACCCCAGTTAGCCTACATTTGCTGATGTCTCATCTTTACTAGCAAAGAAAGAGGAGTGAAAAACGGAGTCACAGAGGAGTGAAAAATGAAAACTAAGGAAGATTGTCTTTGGACAAGTTTCCCCAAAATGTGGTGTGTTTATAGAACACTACTATCAAGCTGTATAGAGCAATACAACAAAAATGCATAATTTGATCACAACTGAAGTTCCATATTTAATTTCTCCATTTCACCCAGTCTTTGGAATCCACCTCAAATAATGTGTTCGATTCCTTCTCAGCTTTTTGCTGGTTTGACTGTATATCTGGAGGGAATGGGCTTATATCTCCAATACTTTGAAGGGGTCATAGCCACCAGAGCTGGATTCAAATGTTCTTCAGCTCTTGGAAAAGGGATGTCTTCTTCACCAATGAAGATGGTGCCATGTTATTCCAGCAGTTTCAGCTCCTGCCTCCTTCCTGACTGAGCTGGAATTAAAATAGTCTTAGGAATATGGCCCAGAAAAGGTGGTGGGAGAGCTGAGTCTGCCTCAATCCAAGGATGAGGTATGCACTTATCCATGCACCACCTGTACTGCATGGAGAGGCACACAGGCTTAGTGGTGAAAGCTGATTTTAGGAACAAGGGGTGGGGTCTAACCAGAAGTGCTTATGCCTCTTGGATTTGTATTTATTACAATAATTTCTCTGCTGCTTGTTTCAACATATTTCCAGAAAGGAAAATTATGATGAATAATAATAGTAATATTACTGCTAATAATATTAATTAATTAATTAATCAATCAATCAATCAATCATTAAACCAATTTATATAGCTGCCCATCTCACCACAGGTGACTCTGGGCAGTGTACAACGAAGCTAAAAACAATCAATAAATATATTAAAATATAAAAATCAAAATAGAACAAAAAATAAAAGGATATTAAAAATAAAGGAACTACCTCACTAATTCCCCCATTCCCTGGGGTCCCCAGGCCTGCTGGCATAACCAGGTCTTAAGGGACCTCTGGAAGGTCAACAATGACGAGGCCAACCTTACCTCAGGGGGGAGAAGATTCCACAGAGTGGGCACCACAGCAGAAAAGGCCCGCCACCTGGGGCCTGCCAAATGTAGCTCCCTAAGTGATGGGACCCGTAACATACCCTTTCTGCTGGATCTGGCAGGATGGGCAGATGATATCAGGGAAAGGTGATCTCTTAGATAGCCCATCCCCATTAATACACAGACCACTAACAAGACAGTAAGATCTTAAGTCAGGTTAAAAAGAAAGAGAGGGCTGATACTGAAGGAATTTCCTTTTTTTTTAAACTGGGTCTCTACATAGAGATTGTTTGAGGAGGATAGTGGAGGTATAGGATGAGGGCATATATATTCGTATGAAGAGTATTTATGCATCCTAGAGAGAAGGATTAAATTAATCTTTTTTTCCTCCATCATCCATGTTATACCATCATTACTATAGATGTATATATATTATTTGTATTAGTATTTATTATATCATCATCATCATCATCATCATCATCATCATCATGATTTGTATACCTTCCAGTGTGGCACTGATGAAAATGTACAGTCTTGTCTCTGTGTAAACACTTTTGCCCATCTCTGTTGACTGATTTTAACACTGTTCTCACATTAGCATCCTGATGAACAATCAAGCAATTTTCTTCCATCACTGATAGCCCATTTTGTCATCTAACCTACCTGAGCTCTACACGGTCAGGGGTGGAAGCTGCAACACATCTTGCATTTTTGCTATTTTATGGCATTGAGTGGTCTGACTGGAGTGTTCTATATTGTTGCTTTTAAGGAAATATTCTTATTTACATACACATCTTAGACATTTCTGATATTAATTGAACTCCCTTAATAAATCCATTGTTTTGAACAGTGAATCTTCTAAAAGGAGCTCCATAGTCTGCTGTACAAATGCTCTGCCTGGAGCTATCCAAGGTCCTGCAACATCATTTCAATCCTGTCTGCCTACCTACTGTAATGTGACTGATTGACTGAAGAAAGAATGGATTGATGGATGAATGAATGAGGGCAGGAAAGCACCTATATGCTATTTAATACAGATGCTGGCAGCATCAGTGACTTTGGTTGAGACTAGGCTGAGAAATCCAAAAGGAAAACAATGGCAAACCAATTCTGTATTGTTGCTAAGAAGGCAACCTGGATGGGTCCATGTAGCCAATTTTCTCTATAGAGGATTCATGAAGATTTCTGGATAAAAATCGATTTTACATATGCATCATTCCATAGATGAACTGTATGTATCTGTAAGAGTAGTTTCCCAAAGATATAGAGGGAGGAGAATATTACATTAACAGGTGCAAGTCAGGTACAATTTTCTCCCTTATTAGTGAAAAGACCTGCCTCCTCACTGGATCACAGGAAGGCTGTTAGAAAGCAGATTAAAAAAAAAAAAAGTACTGTCTTAATATACATGGAGCTGTAATCATTCTAAATAGGAAATAGTTCAATTGCTTGAACTCTCATAACCCTGTTCCTTTCTTCTCAATAAATTTTGCTAAAGAAAATTCTGTGATTATCCTGCTTGGAAAGACTTGCTTTATATTTTAAGTAACTGGCAGTTTTTACCTCAACCTGAACTTGATTATAGCACAACCATCCTGATCCTTTCTTATTTATTTCTGCTATATTGAAATAATTTCTCTGATTCATTTCATCTCAATCTGTGATTCATGGCTTCACTGGCTGGATGGCAAAAAAAATTAACATGTAGATTTATCTGAAGTATCTATTTTTCCATATAAAAAAATGTCATGTATTCATGTAAACATCAGTATTACCAATAGAAGAGAATATATGTAGCCCAGGGTTGATACCCTAATCAAAGAACTATCAAGAAAGAAAACACACACAGACACCAACAGTGGCAGGGCATGCCACTGTATATAAACAGAGAGCAAACCCCACTCCATTCTAGCACTGAAGATGTTACCTAGCCGGGTAACGAAACATTTGCAAGGAAACAACCAAGCTCAGAGAACCCCAAAAACATCAGTATTGCTTTTGTTGAATAACTGTAGCTAACCACTGGCTGTAGGAACAGTTCTGATTTTCCATGGTGCCCAAAATAGTTCACAGGGCCTCCAGTAAGTCCCGTTCTTGACATTTTTTCCTAACAAGATTTGGACCATTAAAAACCGCTTGACTGCTCATCCTGGGGTTTGTGAGTTATTGTTCCCCTTTGATCAATATGCAATTGTAGTTAATGCTTATCACATTACTGTTCATAGCTATTATATGTTTTATTTTGGCTAATGTATGTTGTATTTATTTAATCTGCTGGACAACGATGCTCTCTTGTTGTTTTGTATACCATCTGGCTCTTTAAAGAGGAAGAGCAACAGGGAAATAAAATTAACCACCATCATAATCAGGTCCCTAGGCAGGGTAGAGATCACGCTATTGGGACAGACTAGGTTTATTTGCCTGAAATACTGAACCACAAAATACATAGTCAACCCCATCTCAGTCTAGCATTTTATGCAAACTTAGCCCATGTAGTTAGCTTATAAATCAATGTGCCATGCAACTCCAGAAAATTGGGTTAATTGGGAAAACTGGATAAGCTTATCTAGTCAACCTGTTCCTCTATCTTGAAATGAAATATTTTAGCACCCTAATCTTATAAACTGGCCAGAAGATACAAAGGCAGACAAAATTTGAGCCATGAAGTCCTAGGGCACTTTACTACCAATTACTATTATATCAGAGTAAATCCTTGCTGCTTTTGTCTTAGCAGGCATGACTCATAGTATATATGATTATAATCTGAAAAAAGATATTTGTTTTCCCATCTACCGTACAAGATATTCAGTATTAAAGCACCTCATAATGTGTGCTGCTGGACTTTGAAGCTTAGTACTACTTGGATTCCTAATTTTTATAGAACTTAAAAGACTCTGAAGAACTTTAAAGACTTACGAGATTCTTTTCATTTTTAGTGGGTTTATAGGAGCAGAAGAGAAGAACAGAGATGCTCTTTGAATTTTTATGTAAGATAGTTGCAATCCTTATAGCTGCTTGCTGAATGATAAAACAGTGAAAGTGATAATCTGTGTGCAAGGCAATTATATATTTAAAATGTAAATTTGCAGGATCAAAATGGCACCTTGTTCATCATCTCAACTCCTGATAAATTTCTTCTACAAATCCAGACTTCCCTAACAGGAATCTAAGCAATCATCTATAACAAAGGACATTGCCTAGCTCACCCTTTCCAGTCTGATACCCTTGAGATGTGGTGGACAAGGTCCATAATTCTCATAAGATCCAATAAGAATTCTAAGAATTATAGGGCCCAAAACAGAGAAGGATACCTAGCTGTTTTTGAATGAAGACCCAGTCCAATTTTTCCAACAACAACCTCATTGAACAGACTGCATGTTCTGAGCGCTGCTGTGAAGACAATAGTTGGGGGAGCTATATAGGCTACTATAAGCAACTTAACACCAAGCTTAAGGATATTTCCCGCTATTCCAGATTTTTATTTATTTATTTATACACATACACTTTACTCCTGCAGTGTTCTCGTAATTACGGGAATCTTCTTTTTTTATGATCCCCTCCACTCATTGAGTTCATCTGAAACTGACACTTAACCACCTACTGACCTTAATTATATCAACTAAGACAAATACTATGTGGTCTATGTTACTGAAAGCATCACACAGGATATACACTATGTAAAAATGAAGAAATTCCGCTCCCCCAAGAAGGAGGATAGAAGTTATATAAAAGTTTGAACATGGGGGTGTGACATAATGTAACATCTGTATCTCTCTACTCTGAGAGCTCAATATACTATACAGTATATACCATTCTGGCAGAGACAAGCTCAACTTGGTTCAACTTTTCGGAAGCCACCCCAGTTCTTTGGAATTCACTCCCTGCTGAGTTGAGGGGCCTAAATTCTTAACCTTAAAGAGCCCTGAAAACACAACTTTTAATTGCTGGCTCTTAATTGCTGGCTTAATGGTTGATTTTAATTGCTTTTGCTTTCAACTGTTTTAAATATGTTCACTTTTAGTGCTGATTTTATGGTTTATTTTAAATTGCAGGAAGCCTTTGGTGGTTGGCAATATAAGTTTGATAAATTAAAATAAAACTTAAAAAAGAGTAACACTTAAAAAAAGTAACATTTTGAAAACACTATGCTCTTTTTGGACAATAGTTGAATGATCAAATGCCCAATCTTCTTCTTTTCAGATTGCAGTATTAAAAACGCTATCAAGTCATATGCCTCACTATTAAGCTATGCAAAGCAACTGTTCAATGAGCCTTTGACGAACACGGACAAAACATGCATTGCATTGTTACAATGCAAACTCTACCTAGCACATGCTTGTACACATTGCAATACAAACATGAAAGCACAGAGAGTCTGGTATGGCGTTGCAGTGCAACTCCCATCCTTTCAGCATCCCTGTTGTAAGGAACAGACACCAATGATCAGAGGCAGCAAAGCACCTCACCTCACAAGGGGAAATTGGTGGTTTCAATGTCATGCTAAGCCCAGCACCCCAGAAAAGCAAAGGGAGAATCAAGGGTTTATTTTTAATACATTTAGTGAAAATGTGTACTACTGCATTCAGAAAGGACATTTCCAACTTTTCTGTAAGCTATTTGCTATATATCTCGGAGGTTCTTACATTATCCTTTCATGTCCCCCACTACATTGCCCTAAAAGATATACTCAAGGATATTTTAAAAATATATTTCAGTAACACCCTTGAAGGTATCCAACCAAAACTAGGAAGGATCAATGTTACTGCTCTTTTCAACCATTTTGTCAAAAATGAAGTAATTTCAGGAGTTTTGACATTTCTCCATTGTAACCTGAGGCAAATCTGTTTTCCTAATTGAATCAAGAAGATGCTTGAATCAACTCAGGTTGACTTGATTCTTAACTACAGATCCAAATCAAATCACACCCTTTTTGAATCTCCAATCTGAAGTGAATCAATGGCCAAGCTGCACAGGATTATAGACTATAACCAGAAGAAATGAATAGGTGGATATAATTATCTAATAAAGGCTTGAATTTTCAAAGATTCCCAGTGATACGTACATTCATACATACATACATACAATGAAAAATCTGTAGAACCCCAATGATTCTTGGTCTACTTAAGCTATTTGACTGAGAGTACAGGTCTTTTGTATTAAGGAGAAGGATTCCCATTCATTCAACACCTAAAGGGCACAATATCAGTAATAACAAAATGTATAAATCAAATAAAACAATGTGATTCTTTCTATTCCTATCATACCTATTGAATGTTATATTCTCTTTTTTCCACTATCTGTCTGAAGTTTCATTAACAAAAGCATGCTGGTCTATAAAACAATGTTATCTTGCAGGATCCACAAAGTGTGCCTTCTTGGTGGCTTTTAGCCTGCTTGGTTTTAGTTGTTTTAGACCAAGTTATTCTAGACCTTGATGTGGAACTGGACATATTCAGTGTAATGGAAATAAACACCACAGTATAGGTAAGTGAGGAATGATCAACCACAATACAGGAAGATCTACATTTGTATAGTCTAGACCAGGTTTTCTCAACCGTGGCAACTTTCAAATGTGTGGACTTTAACTCCCAGAATTCTCTAGCCAGCAAAGCTGGCTGAGCAATTCTGGGAGTTGAAGTCCACACCTCTGAAAGCTGCCAAGGTTGAGAAACCCTGGTCTAGTCCCTATTATCACACTATATTTTCTATAAGAAAGCAGCACTTGGCAAGTGCAGTGTCAGAATACATAATGTTCAATAGTTGCTACTTTAATGAATATAAAATATCCATTTTTGGAAGTGTGCCCAGAAAAGTTCCCAAAATTATTTTTAGCCTGCAATTATTTTTACTCACTTGAGTTTTGCTCAGGTGAAGGATCCCTTTTTTAACTAAACAGCAGATAAACCAATGGTTCTGCATTTATTAAAGCACAGCAGCATGTGGTAGGAGAAACTGTGATATGTTTCCATGTTGACTGTACAGGAAATGGGTCAGCTTTTTTTCCTGGTGAGCAAGAAAGCCAAGTCTGCTGATGAAAGAGAAACAGATCATCCTGCTTCTCCTCTGCCACTGTTCTGCAGCCTGGTGCTAGCCATCTGAAAGTGAAACCCTTTCTGCTCCACACAACACAGAAAATAGGGAAGTTAAGCTGAGCTTTCTTCTCATCAGGAGCAGGTTTTAATTTTCACCCACCTGGAAGGCAGGGAAGCTATCAGAATAGGAATAAACTTTTTTTTTTATTGTTCACCTGAACAATCCTCTCTGAGGTCCCTTCCAACCCTGTGATTCTATGAACACTGAAATACTTCGTGATGATTAAACGCATGTCTGGAGCAAGCTCCTTTGAAACACTGGAATTTCCTTCAGACTTTGTATGTGTATGACCACACAGTCAAAGAAATAACCAGAAGAAACCAGTGGAGCATTTCGAGAAGTTTTGATAGCCTCACGTACTACCATGATATTAACCACAGTGTGATAACTCAATTTTACTTCATACAGCATTATTTTTAGTCTTATTAACTGCTACCGCTAAATCTCACAATTGTGGTGCCCTGGGTAGGGTGAAGCACAGGAAGAGAAAGGTGGCACGGACGAATAAAGAGAAATGGTTGAAACAAATATCTTGTGTGATCAAGGATGACAATTAGAATTATGTCTGTTTAAATAACCTGGGTCCAGATAATCACTGCATCCGGACAGTGAGCATGAAACTATCATAAAATCATAGAGATTTATGCCACTGAGTCCCCCCACCTGATCATGCAGGAATCAAAATTAAAGCACCCCTGGCACATCCAGTTTCTGTCTGAGCACATCTGGCAAAGAGTAATCCATCATTTCTCTTAATAATTGGTTCTACTGTTAAACAGCTTATACTATTAGGATTTTTTTTTCTAACATTCAAATGTAATCTGCCTTCCTGTAACTGAAATCAATTATTCCATGTTCTGCTCTCTAGGGTGATGAGGTATTGGTCTTCTTCAATGTGAAACATCCTTTCATATATCATTCAGAATTGGACAAAGTATCTCTAGAGTAGTGTTTCCCAACCTTGGCAATTTTCTAGGTGTGTGGATTTCAAATCCCAGAATCCCACAGCCAGCATGGCCACTGATGAGAATTCTGACAGTTGAAGTACACACATGGAAATTGCCAGGGTTGGGAAATACTGCTCGAGTCTTCTAACACCCCCCCCCCCACATTTTTTTTTTTACCTTATTCCCTAAACAACCACACCTTTAACCTTTTTTTTGGCTTTATTTGGCCCTTTTTTTAAATTTAAAAAA
>NW_006532843.1:36827-49474 GCF_000186305.1 Python bivittatus | reverse complement strand
TAACCGTATTTACATTGAACCTTATGGGAAAATTTGATTCGGGTCGCGACCAATTCGGGTCCCGACCAGAGTCGCGGAACGAATTAAGTTCGTGACCCGAGGTACCACTGTATACCAATAGAAGCAAAGACCCTGATTTGTACTCCTCCGTTTCGCAAAGACATCAAAAGCTCTTAATCAAATGATAACATTAACTCTATCAGTGTGAAAGCAATCCTACAAATACTTACATAGAAGTAAGCTGCCATGAGCTCAGTGATATTTATTACTTGGTTGGTTTGACTAAATAAAAGATCCTCAGACCAGTGACCTGCAACAACCTTTAGTTTTTAAGAAGAAATGTCAAATGCTTGAAAAGAAGTGTTACCATTTAAACCAATAGTGTGAAGTAGAAATAAAGCTGCACAAAGAAGAGGAAGAGAATGCCCAGGTTCTTCTTTATTATTTTCCATCTTTTGCTGTGCTAAATTGCCATAAACCATATTTGAAAGCCCCATTATTTCCTCATTCACTTGCCAGAGCAAACCGGATATTTTCTTTATCTTAGCATTCTGGCTAAAGATTCACCTTCCCACTCTGGGAAAAGAAAATAATAATAAAGTCCTGGAATGGCACTCTTGCTTCTATTATATCACTCCTCCATTGGGGAAATATAAGTCTCCACATATGGAAAGTTAGATCATAATGAACATATAAATATAGCGTATGATCTGCTGACTATACTCTAAAAGATCAGCCTTCCCAAATTGGATACCCTCTAGATGTAAGGATAAAGATGATCCAATGAGGATCCCCCATCTATTTCTATATATTTTTTCCTACAGACATTTAGCTTAGCTACTCCTTTTTTTCCTGTGCCTTTGAGTCAATATTGACTCCTGGACTAGTCCCTCTAGTTTTCTTGGCAAGGGTTTTCAGAAGTGTTTGCCACTGCCTCCTTCCTAGGGCTGAGAGAGAGGGACTGGCCCAAGGTCACTCAGCTGGCTTTCTGCCTAAGGTAGGACTAGAACTCACAGTCTCCCAGTTTCTAGCCTGATGCCTTAACCACTATACCACACGGGCTCTCTAGCTATTCCTTAGTGCTTCTTAAATTAGTAGAATAATCTTTCCACTGTAAGAGCCTTCCCCAACAGTATGACTTCTAGATGTTTCAGATAAAAGCATACTTTGCAATCAGCACGATCACTGAGCACGCTGGCTGATGATGGCATCCATAATCCAATACTTCTAAGAGTTCACTATTGGCCTCACCAACCACTGCAACTCCAAACAGAAACTACTGCAAAGCAAACTTTCAGTCCCATCCACCACTCAGAACAACTTTCTGACTATCCACCAGTCTTACAACCACTGCAGCAGCAATAGACAAAGATGTTTATCCAGGCTTTAGTAAAGGGAGAGTTTTACTTAAAATAAGAAGAATAAAGCTTTGCACAACCATTAGCTCTGTAAGAGTTGGTTCCTAGGCTGATAAAGATGAAGAAAACCTATCTAAGCAGTTAGCTGCAAACTTCCCCATTACCAGTGAATAAACCTGCCACCTTGCCAGGTTATAAGAAAACTGTTAGAAAAAAAATTAGAAAGTCTCTGCTGTAATGTTAATGAAAGTATATTGGTTCTAAACTGAAAATTGTTACATTTCTGGAAATCTTGTAACTCATCCTTTTCATTTCAATAAATCTTGTTAAAGAGAACTTGTTCTTGGAAAAGAATCACTTTTGGTTTCAGTAGCTGCCAAAAAGCCTGAGAAGACTTTTTTCTGTATCTCTAGGTGTTATTACCTTCTATGGAAAGACAGCATGATTTTCAAAGAGGTATAACATATGCCTAGGGACATGATTCATTTATTTTAGTATATCATTTTATAAAAAAGAAAAAGCATGATCTTCTTAGGTTATATAGCCCCGATTGACAGATAATTCCAGGAGAAGGGTTCTTGTTGAGAAGAGTGGTGCCCTACGCACATCTAGCTAATAAACTGGGGCCACAGCATACACAGATGGCAAAACATGTAAGTGATCCACTTCCAAAAACATACTTCCTGTGATGGATTAGGGCAATAAGGAATTTTCACCAGAATGTATTTTTCAGATGTGCTGGGACTGCAATTCCCAGAATTTCCAGAAAGAGGAAACCAAATAGAAGAAGAATGTGGACTACAATAACATAAACTATTCTGGTCATTCCATATATACATATATTCTTAAAAATGCTTCCTTTCATCAATCATGCAGACTGATGGTTGTGTTTAGATGATACAATTAAATATGCAAAAAAGGAAAAGAAACATCTATTTAGAAACATATAGTTATAACTACTGCCCTACATCATTTCTAGGCTGAGGCCATGTGTTCAAGCATTTTGCCTATGTAATGAGAAATCTTCCCTTATTTGTAGCATTGCTTGACTGAGAGCTATCTGTACCAAAAATTGGCTAATCTGATTTGCTGTGGCTACCCAAATTAAATTGGTTGAAATTAGTTCTTCTAATCTATGTTATGAAGATTGCAAATTGATGCCCCTTAAAATGCCTATGTAACGTCACTGGCTGCCCTAGTTTGGGCTTAGAAGCTAAGCAGAGTCAAGTTTAGCTTGTACTTGGATGGGAGATCTCTAGGGAATCCCAGGGATAGAAGACAGACTGTAAGTTTGACAAAACCTCCCCCCAAAAGGCAATGACAACCATTTCCATTTTGCAGCTAACAACACTCTATGGATATGTCCATGAAGTCTCTAGGAATCAAGTTCTACTTGACAAAAAACTTTACTTTGATTGTAGATGATATCTACTTGATATTCTTGGTCATGCAGCGCTTGGATTCACAAGAATATAACCCAAGATTGATGGAACATACTTTAAGTACTATAAATACAGCCCTCACTTGTAATTTCAGTAAATTGGCTGGCAGAATGCTGTGTTAATCTTTGATATCTAACCCACTGCGTTCAGTCCGTATACTTTCTTGAGCCGATGGTTGCCTGACAGATGTTATACATAACAATATGTGAAAAATACCTTCTTTCAAAAGGGTTTTTTTTAGCTATTACATCAAGGCAACAAAATGATGAAGCACTTTAATCCATGAATGTGGATATGGCAGCTGAACACTTTAAAAGTTGAAGAATAGTAATCTAATAAGGCTCTCACATTCATTCTGGACTTTTAAAAAAAGAAACCTAACAGCTAGCAAATGGAGAACGTTGTTTAAAAAGGCAATGGTTAGGTTTCTTTTTTTTAAAGGACGGGTGTGGTCCACGCTTCCCAGAGTGACAGGTAGACTCAAGAAGCAATGATGGGCTGTCACCCACTATGTGATTCGAAGCACGCATCTCCTGTACACCTAGCTAATATTGGGACAACCTTCTGGCTATAGAAAGAATGAATCCATTTTCTTCATCCCATTACATGTCTTGAATTGCTGGTCTTAACATGACATGGAAAACTGTGCTGCTGGGGTGTAACGAGAGTGGATATTGTAACGTTATAGCCCAGAGGTACCTGCAGGAGCTGATGGTTTTTCAAACTGCTGAAATGAGCATTGCATTGTGTACGTGCATTGCAAGGGCACAACACTTATTTTGTGGTCCTCTTGGCCCCCTTTTGGACACCTCTATTATAGACATCTTCAGGCATTCTCCGAAGAATGTTATCCAAAGGATGTACAGGAGCACACTAAGTATCTGTAGTTCAGTCTTGCCTGTACATTATTGCCGTCTTTGTTCAGTGTACATACAAGTACACCAAGGAAGCTTTTGTGTGTACAGTTGTAGCTCTACTGACATCCATGTCATCCAAGGAACTCAATATCCTCCATATGCAGTTTATACAGATGCTTGTATTACATGTGTAGAAATCTAACCTTCATGAACATGTTGCAGCAATTAAAAAGTTCTCTTTTTCAGAAATAAAAAAGCAGGGGGAATATCTGTTACACCTTAGAGATCAAATGATATTGTTGCCAGTGAAATGTCTGCTCTATTCCCAATGCTTTGAGACACAGTAGAAGACAGGAACAGATTTCAAGATTAAAAGTCAACAGGAAGAAGCCAGACCATCAGCAAAGAATACTGAGTTTTCCTGCACCTATAAAAATAAATATCTGTATCCCCAGTTGGAGAAATACTCCCTTGTCCTTGCATTTGAATGTTGTACTACTTAACTTCTCCTCTGCATACCGGAATTGTAATGATCTGATACTGTAAACAGATTTACATAAGCTTTCCTATTCATTCCTTTAAAATATAAGTTTGAGGAGTGAAGGTTAGGGTAGCATTCATAAACATTTTTTACTCAAATCATATATCATTTTCAGAAGTAGTAATATTTTTGTAAAACCATTTTTTCTGGGGGGGAGGGACCCTTGGAAAACCACAGATTTTTTTTTCTCTTGCTGTAACTATGCATTTACATATGAGTACCTAATGTGACAAAATTTTACATGTCTAATATTAAAGGAGGACAGAGTACTCAGTGAAGTTTATACAAGTTGTTGTATATGCTACATAGTGCTGTTGCCACCATTGTTCTTGTGATTGTGGGACTGGTTGTCCACCACAGTCTCCAGCAGGAGAAGGTCCAAACCAGAAGATGCAAATTCCAAGTTCTGAAACCCCCCAAAATTAGGCTCAGAATGTTGATTTGCTTTGTAGCCAACGGGCAGCACCTTGTTAAATCAGAGATTCTGGAAAAGATGTAGCTTCTGTAAGGTCTTGCCTACAGGTGTGGCATGTACCTAATGCACATTCTGAAGCATGTTTTTTCTTGAATCAGGATCATTGTATGATCATACCAACTTAACAGGCTATTGTCTCTGCAGGTGGCAGCACCTGGTCAACCTTGTCTGGGCCTGGAAAAGGGGAGAGGCTGGTTAGTTTGTGGATGGAGGATCTTCAGGAAATTGCAGGACTATAAACTGTTTGGGAAGTGGAAAAAACTTTATTAAAAAAAGCAATGGTGGGCCTGTCCCTGAAGTCACCTGACGTTGAGCTTGATTCAAAGGAGAATTTACCTTCTATTGTGCTGCTAAAGTCTGCTCTGTTTAGTTTAGCATAAGATTGTGCAACCCACCAATTGTAGGTTGCAACATCTCGTTTCTGCACCCCCAACAAATTGAGACTGTATCAACAAATTCTGTGATAAAACAAGCCAAATTTCAACTGTACAGCCTTTTCTGGCTAGCTGACTTTTTCCTTCCTACCCCCCTCCCTCCCTTCAGAAGGGAATGGGAGAGGAAATCCTCTAGTGGAGAAATTGCTCAAATTTTCCAATTTCAGCCTTAAAAACTCACCAAACTGCTCTAAATCACTTATTTGGGGGCCAACTTTAGCTTAATTTGTTCAGTTGGGGAAGATTTAAGTGTGGAAATGGAAGAAGGTGGCAAACTCCCTTCCCACCTTAAAATCCATCCCTAACCCCAGAAAAAAATGCCTGAAATGAGCCCAGAAAATAGAGATTTGGGCTTTTCAGGTGAGTTGCATGATTAATTCTTATTTTGATGTTATGTATGCTTGAAACACCTCCTTTTCTCATAAATACCTGCAGTGGAAGAGTGGATTATTAAACTAATGGACTTGGCTCAAATGGTGAAGCTAACAGCTTTAATAAGAGATAATACTGTTTCTAAATTTGTCTCCTCATGGCAACCCTTCCTAGGTTATGTGTTGGGTTGGGAAAAAATGAAGCTTTGATTGTGGGATTTAATGATTAGATGGTTTGTGTTGATAGAAATAATGTGAATTAGGATTAAATAATGGTAAGAGATTAATTTTTTTTTAATGTACTCCTATCTGTATTGGAGATAGTCGGAAGTCACTTTCTGTTTTATCTTTCTACTTGATCTCACTCTTTTAGTTTTTGTCTTTTTCTTTTAGTTCTGTCTTCTTTCTTTTCTATACTTTCTGATTTGTATTTTAATTGTACTTTTTATATATCTTAATAAAAGTCTTGATAAAAAAAAAAGAAGAAACACATCCTGTTAAACAGTCCTCCAGGGCCACCTGGAGGAATAGATGGGTGGTAGTCAATTAAGCCAAGATGGTACCAACAGGTACAATCACGGCCACCATCTTGACCTCCTTGAACTTCCTGTGGCAGATGCCCCTGTTCTAAATAGAGGGGGTGGGCACTAAGTGGGAATGGCATTAAGTGAACAGCCTTTAGCAACTCCACCATTTCTGTCCTCATGTTCACGTTATGGGCTCTCATCCAGCTTCTCAATGACTGCACAACCCTGATAATTTGAAGGCAGTAGAGCCAACTGAATAAAGGTTTCTATGTACAAAGAACCCTTTGATGTATCAATATGATTCCAGAATGTGATTGTTAGTTCTTCCGTTAGCAGTTTGTCCTTTTTATTTTGAAGAGCATAATGGTCTGAATTAAAATTCATCACTTCCCTCCGACCACACAAAAATGTCATAAATCGAAGCAATAAATTACAGCTATGGGTTGCTGTGAAATTAACACTTATATATGGGAAATAAAACTGAAAATTTATAGCAGCAATCAATCTGCTTTAATGTATGTAACTCCATCATCTGTTTTATTTACTTTCTTCCCTTCCCTTCCCTAACAAACCCCTTTTCCAGGAACTGCAAAATTGAAAGGCAATGGCTTGTTATGAATGATATTCTGGCCATTGCAAAAAATGTCACATTACAAGAACTATTACAAGATGTAAGGCTATTGATTAATGAAGACTGCATGAAGGTGGAAAAATATCATTGCCAACAGAGTAACTGCTAGGGGCATAAGCATCCGAGCTTAAGATCTGTAATATATCAATAATATAATTAAGGGCACCTTTTCTAAACTTGCACTCTCCAGTGATACTGGAAATTTTCAGTTCCACAGCTGGAAGGCACTACATTAGACAAAGCTACATATGGAATTCACATTATCAGAATTTCAGTACAAACGGAATCCGCATACCCAAAATATAAAGATTAGAGCCCATCCAATGGTGCTGGGGCTACCTAAATGTTAACAAATATATTTTGATGAGAAGGAAACTTGTAACCCATTGTTAAGGAAAAACAGAGTCCTTAATTGGAAATAACACACATTTAAAACATATATTTAATTCCGCTTTCAAACTCTGTAATAATTAGTTCTTAAATGCCTTTTGGCTAGATTTTCTCAGTGGCATTTACTCTTCCTCTTTTCAGTTTCCCCAAATATTCCTGTTTGAGTTTTGAAGTGTATGTCTGTCTGATGGGACTACCCTACAAAATTGTATTTATATCACTGATATTTGTTAAAATTCCTTCCTTCATATTTTGTATGAAGTATTTTCTGTGTCTTATATAAATATACATATGCATTTATGGCTGATAAAATATTTTAAACATTGGAAAGTATCTAGTTTCAGAAAATTATTGACCTTAACATTTTTGTTCTGAATTATAGTTTATTTGACCTAAAGTACAGTAAGATATTTAAGCCCACAACGATGTGAGTATCGTCACATCAGAGATCCCCCCCACCAGATGTATCTCTCATCTGGCTTCCTGATTAATTTTTCACTTTTATACATAATTAATTGGAAGATTTAATTTAACGTTGACAAAACAGGCACCAAAATATCATCCACTCTTAAGCTGCAATTTCTATATGTGACCATTTTGTGTGTGCTACAATCATACCTATTAAAGAGAGATATTTGAATTAGTGTTATTCTTCCCTCAACGCTAATAACAAACAGCATTATGGCAAATTCAACTACAGTTCAAATGATAGAAATGCCAACATTTGTACCTGCATCAGGGACAACCCTAATTGCTAGATTGACTGTCAAATGAAGAAATCCCTGGTTATAGAATGTAAACATTTGCCAAATCTTCCCAAGACAGCATCAACAGGAAAATGTGAACTGTTTACATATAAACAATTATTAACCAATTAACATTATATGCAAACAACAAAAGACATAATACTGGAACTTTATCTGCTTTGAAGATTATTAAAAGGCCAATTCATGTATTTTACATTGAAAAAAATATGGGGAGCAATTCAGATGGAACAGTTGTTCCATTCATGTTATGGCTTGCAAATCAAGCTTCATAAATATATGTGAATCTGGCACAAATTTCTACTTCTTTCCATTTTTGTGTCAACTTTCACCTTGTTTTAGTGTTCCAGCTTCCTGAAAACTAACCACAACTAACCATGAACATTCTCTGAAGCAGAAGAAAAAAGACTATTGGAGAAAAACAATGTATGCAAAGAAAACCTTTGAACATGCATATCACTATTCTTGATAATGTGCAAAGTGAGAAAATATCTCATACCGGTTTTGGTGTTGATGGCAAAAAAGTTTTGGGGGTTTCCACTTGTAATCCTGTACGTCAACTTTTCAGTAGTGCTGGAATCAGGATCTTGTGCCTGTATCTGAATAACTGAAACATCCTTGGGGGAATTTTCCAAAACAGATGGATAATAAATGGGTTCAGAAGTCAAGGGAGCATTGTCATTTACGTCTTCAACTTCAATGTAAACCTCAATAGTGGTATAAAGTGGAACAACTCCACGGTCTGTTGCATACACAGTTAGCCAGTAGGACTGAGTAGTCTCTCGGTCAAGGATATCACCTGTATATATAACTCCTGCAGAAACAAAAGGGAAAAAAAATCACTTGGAATTGCAGAAAACAACAGTGAGATATTTCAGGTACAAAGCTTCCTAACAAAGGAGTCTGTGAGCAAGCATTTTGGAAGCCATATTGTGAAACCAGATGCTTGAATCCAGAGAATGAACTGATTATTTCAAATTGGTGTGCAAAACCCAGACCTTATTGGAGCAAAAGGCTTCTGGGATCATTCTCTCTTTTAGGTTTTTTTTCCTGAGCATCCTTTTATTGGGCTATTCCACCAATCTCCTAGTGCGAGATAGTGTTCCTACTTAGGACCATTTTGGTTCTAATCTTCAGCCCCAAAGATCTTCATAAATTATGGTTTTAGAAGCCCATGGGTTGCAAGTATCCCACAGGCCACAAATTGCTCACCTGTTATTTAAGCCAAAGATTAGTACTTATCAGCCCCCCCCCAAGCCTCCTTCTACTCAATATCTTCTGTATCCCATAGATAATGCCTGAGCAAAGCTTAGAACTGTCACTTTAGTTTTAAATCACTCTGGTCGAAGTGTTGTATATTCCAACCAAAGTAGCAGATCTACAGCAACCTATTTCCTTCAATGTCGGAGTTGCACAACTCAATGACTTCTTCACAGTCTCTGATCACAAGGTCCCTGATTCAAGTCTTGGATCCATGCATCAATAATGCACAGGTTTGCAACTAGCTTTGCACATCAGTGCAGAAACTTGGTTCTGAGAACCATGGCCTTAACAGTAATGTTTCCATAACTGAAATCACTTTCCCAAAGGGCAAAGCTATTTTTTTTTCCAATAAGACATACATTTTTTTAGCAAGCAACATCGCTCACCTTCTCACTTGGATTTTCTCATCCACCCACCCATAATGCTCAATCACTTCCTTTCCCACCTACTGCACATACTGTCTTCTTCCCATCCACTGTATGTACTTGTAATCCCACCCCCTCATCAACATACTTTTGGCTTCTTCTCTTTCTCACCATGTGTGTTCTCTCTTTCATCTCTCCCACCCGGCCCACAACCCAAATCCCTATCTTTTGTTTCAAAAGCTCTGTAAGTTAGGGAACACTGCAAATGGAAACACATTCAGATTTGTTTTTTTATGGGTCTCAATTAAAAAAAAAAGTTTAAAAAAGTAACATAATGGTCCAGAATATTCCTCTACATCATTAGTTAAAGCTGAATTGGAAAGTAGGGCACAGGTTTTAATTTTTCTACATTTTCTATATCCCATCCGTCCCTGTGGCAAAGCTCTACCACGTTGATGCACTTTTCAAATACTCTGCATGTGAAAAACAACAGGGTCCACTCATACCTGATTCAAATACAACATATACCTATTCACAAGTTCAAAACACTCTTAAGACTCTTGGCAACATGCCAATGTAGCTCTCACGCATGGTAGGGAATTGAGGACTGTGATCTGTTCACTGCTTTCTATAAGCTGCTTCTTCTAAATTTTCAATACATATTTGTTTCAGTGTATTAAGGATACCATAAATACATTTTTTTTCTAATCAGAATGAGTTATTCCTATTCCCTGGTGGTAAAGGCTTTAAACCATAGGACAACCCCAGGAGTGAAGACTAAAGACAAAATTCAGGCCAAAAGACAAAGCGGGAAGCATTTAGTCAGCAGGCTAAGATATTAAAGTACACAAGGATCTTAAATATGTGATTATTTTCATTAGGCAGAAAATCCTCTTCTAACATTTCCCTTTTTCACTGGGAAGAAAAAATGGAGAGTGAACTGAGCTATTTAAGCCAACCTGAGAAGCAATGCCTATCAGTAATTCAGAATGGCACTGAACTGCCAAGGCTTTGAATAGCAAATGACAATCGGTGAAACCCAGGGTACAGGTCAGTTATGCAGCAATGATTTTGCTATGGGTTATACTGCTTTGAAGATTATTTCTGAACTGGGATTTTTATTGCATAACAAAGGAGCACACAATGCACAATGCTATCATGTAGTATGTTGGCAGATGAAGCGATTCAGACAGGCAATAACAAGACAAAAGCTTTCACACAGTCCTAATCAAAACAGCTGATTACCAGTACATAAATACATCTCCAGCTGCCCGTGGGCTTTAGTGGGAAGGAGACAATGGACACGGACAAGTTTCAGAGAGAAGCAGGAGGATCCCAGAAAAACGTCTTAATCAATGCAATTATATATCAGCATCGGGTTGGTGAATAAGGCTCATTCCTGGGAGTATTTTATTAGAAATGGCACTGAGTGCTTAAAGATTTTTTTTTTTTAAACTAGTGATCAATATTTCTCAAGCTTGAGTTGGACTGGCTCAGGTTTCAGGGTACCATTTGTCTTAAAATTGGGAAAAACTTTGGGTTACCTGCAAATGACTTCCAAATCAACGGGAACGCCATCGTAACATCAATGCATCCATTCTCTACTTTTATTACCTTATTTGCAAAAGCTAAACCAGAAGATAATCCAGGGACTGTCATGTTTTCTTTATATATGAAAAAAACAAACATTATAAGACTTAAATAAATGAGAAACAGAAAATATGAGCTTTGGAACAAAGGAGGACCTTGTTGACTTCAAGAGTCAATGGGCTTACAACCAGGGAAGGATGACAAGAAAGAACTTAATTCATTAATTTACATTCCGTGAAAGGACTCAAGTATTCTTAGCAAATTGCTAGTACCAACTGATACTTATTATTTTTCCTTTATAGCTTTTAAAGTAAAACTTCCTTTGAGTTAAGCTCAGTTCCTGATGATTTCATGGCTACTTCCACATGGTTTTCTTCTGAACAATATGGAAACTGTGTGACCTTCACTTCTAGGATTTGTTTAAGTCTAAGCTACAGCCCTAGAGTTTTCTGGTGGCCTTCCCTCCCAACACTATCTCGGTTTGAGCTTGCTTAGCTTTTGAGATTAGTCAAGGTTGACTAGGTGGACACCCAAAAACATGAATTGGCTTAATGAAAGAAATTAAGTCTGGTTGCTGATCAGAAGAGATCCTACAACTATTGCTGCTGAACTACAGTTTTGCAATATGGACTTGGTCAAATATTTTAACCAAGTAAGTCTGGACTTATCTGTATTCGGAAAAATAATCTAAAGCTGAATTTTTGTCTCTGTTTTTATAGGCTCTTGTTCAACTTATCAGGTGTTGTGGATTCATTATGTGGTTCTTCTAGCCCACTTCACAAAAAATAATAGCTATTGCTAGAGGAGAAAGGACAATACACAGTCTGATAATGTAAGACTACAGATATTTTCCATTACACCAAATGAAGGTACAATACTGCACCAGATGGCATCCAGACATTTTAGACTCCAATTCCCATAAACTTCCAGTCAGTGTGGCCAATTATCAGAGATTATGGCAGCTGGAATCCAAGAGAACTTAAGGGCACCAGATTCCCTGGCCTTTATTAAATATTATATCAGGAGGGGCACAATACAGGCTTCCATTTTCAGTTCATCGAGTCTTTTAATCAGATTTCCCCTCTTTCTCATTTCTAAGGTTTTCTGAATGACTCTCAAATTTCTATTTCTAGTTTCTCTATGAAATAATATCACCCAATGAACCCCATTACTGAGCTAACATTTATCTTTGCTCCGAATTGAGATACAGTATGCCCTCTTGTCCAGGACTGAGCTGGGCAGGTAGCTGGCTTACTAAAATGCATTCAGATTAGGGAACTTGCTTCATCTAGAAGTCCAAAGACAGAACCATACAAATTTCTTCTCTCCCCCCACCCTTCGCTTCTCTCCTTGTTCTTTTCTTTTCACTAAAGTTTTTTTTCCTAACACTTGACTATAGAAAAGAGCTAAAGGACAAAAAATTTCATTCCAAGGAAGGGGATGTATGCACAAATAGACTGCCTTATTTATGATTAATATTGTGAATACTGTGAAGAAAGATATTCACATGACCTTTTTTCCTTTCACAAAAAAGAGATGCCTACGTTTATTTCATAGTTCTGGAGGGAGCGTTAACAGCCTGTTGCTTCGTTGCTTCTGTACCTCAAGCTTTTGCTGACCTAGTGACTGTGTGGCTAAG
>NW_006532842.1:308401-322199 GCF_000186305.1 Python bivittatus | reverse complement strand
ACCACCGCCCCATCTTCCCCAGCCCAAGGAGAGCGCGGAGGATGGGCCTGCGGTCCACAGAGGGGGGGTCGGTCGGGTTTCCCGTCTGAGGGGCGGCCAGGATCCGGGGAGGGGTTGCTACGAGACCCCTCCTTTCGGCCCGCGATTCCTCCTACCGGTTCACCCTCCCTGGCGGGGGGGGGTCCTGACCCACAACCCCCCCAGCAGTTGCAAAGCTTCGGGGGGTCTGGGGAGGGCTTCTCGGCAGGTTTCAGGGGTCTTGCCCACCAGAGGCCCCTTCCCATGTGGCTGGCACCCTTTGGGTGACGATGATGGGCCGTCAAATCGTGTGGACTCTTAGCGGCCACATAGGTGGATTTTCTCGGTGGCGATCTGCCTCTGACCTGGTCCTTCAGATCTTGCAATGGTAATCTTGCCCATTACCTCTGTGATCCAGTCCATCCCCCTTTCTGCACATCATCCTCTTCTCTTTCCTTCCACCTTTCCCAGCATTAGAGCCTCCTCAGCGGAGCTAGGTATTGATTATGTGCCGTCCAGTTGGTGGTGATTCCTAGGGGCCACATAAATAGACCTTCTCCAGGATGATCTGTCCCCAGCCTGGTTCTTCCGGTCTTCCAACGTTGCACTCATTGCCACTGTAACTGAATCCATCCCCCTTGCTGCTGGTCATCCTCTTCTTCTCTTTCCTTCCCTCTTTCCAGTCGTGATAGACTTGTCAATGGAGCTAGGTAGTCAGATTATTTGATTGATGATGTGCCTTCAGGTTGGTGGTGATTCTTAGAGGCCACATAGATAGCCCTTCTCTGGGATGATCTGTCCCAACTTGGACCTTCAGATCTTGCTGTAACAGCCTATCCACCTTACTGCTGGTCATCCTCTACTCCTTCCCTCCACCTTTCCCAGCATTAGAGACTTCTCCAGAGAGCTGGGTCTTCAAGTTGATTAATTGATTATGTGCCATTAAGACAGTGCGGACTCTTAGTGACCACATAGATAGATTTTCTCCATGAAGATCTGGCCCCAACCTGGTTCTTCAGGACTTCCAACAGTGCACCCATCACCACTGTAACTTGAGTCTATCCAACTTGCTGTTGGTTATCCTTGTCTTCTGTTTCCTTCCCTCTTTCCAATCATACTTTTCAACACAGCTAGATATTCTGACTCATTGATTGATGATGTACCATCAAGTTGGTGGTGATTCTTAGAAGCCACATAGATAGACCTTGTCAAGGATGACCTGTCCCAACTTGACTCAGGTCTTGCTATAATTGAGTCCATCCACCTTGCTGCTGGTCATCCTCTTCTCTTTTCTTCCAGCTTTCCTGGTATTAAACACTTCTCCAGAGAGCTAGGTCTTTGCATAATGTGTCCAAAATGTAGCTAAAGGCACCATGTTTTAAGGATGTTCTGGAATGGGTCCAAAAGAAAGACAGCAAGGATGATTGGAGATTAGTAGCTTAAGTTTTGTGAAGAGAGATTGAAGTCCTGGGGCAAATTTAGTGTTGAGAAGAATGAGTGGTGATAAGGCAGCACTCTTTGGGTATCCCAAAACCAGAAAGGTCAAGTGCAACACATAGAATAATGGGCTCAAGTTGCAGGAAGGGCGATTCTGCTTGAAAGCTTGGAAAAATTTTATGGCAGTAAGAACATTTTGGTAGTGGAACCAAAGACCCTGAGAGATGGTGGTGGTGAGGTCTTCAAGAGGAGACTGTACAGTCATTTGTATGGAGGGCTTTAATTTGGATTCCTGCATTAAGCAAGACTTGGATTGAGTGGCCTAAATGGTCTCTTCCAATCCTGTGAATTTTATCCTACGTAGATTGGACTTCGGCCTCCACCATCTCCAGGTCAGCTTGACAAAGCAAACAGAATCTGAAATCAGTCAGATGAATCAAAGTATTAATAATGTGGTGTTGGGAATTGTTCTCCTTACATTTTTGTGATGATTCCATACACGCAGATGGTCTTTAGAAGGTTGTAGATGGGACAAAAGCTTGGCTAAAGGAAGTGAACAGTTGACAAAATAGTTGAAAAGGCTTTTATTAATAACCTTCTTGGCCTTTTCTTTGTCATTTTTGCCAGGCCAAAACAATGCTTCTGCAGGAATTAGACCCTTTGTCTTAAGTGGAAAATGGTACTAAGTTATGGCTTTTGTTTTCAAAAACAGTCAACTAACTTTTACAATGGTACCAGAGTTTTAGTGGCTGTACATGCTTTCCCCAACCAAAGATGTTTCTTAGTATAAGCATAGTCTACTTTCTTACCATGCTTTTCTCTCAAAGATTTATACAGTCAGATGAAAGAAAGAGGTGCAGTGGGGTGATGAAAACTGAGGATAACGAGGTGGATATTGGGAATGAGAGGATGTAAAAATGCAAGAGAGCACTAATATTTTGAAGATGTCTGCTTGGAATGGGATGAAAATAGGACTTTGCAAAGAACTTTTAGGGGGCAGCAGATGCTGCTGCTAAATAAATTAATGGGGGATGTAAGGTTCAGACAGAGTATAAGAAAGCCATGAGTACCAGGAGTAGCTTAACTATTCAGTTTATATCATCTCATTCCTATGATATCTGTATCTTTGCCCTCTCAGCATTCATGTGTGACATGCAATTTAAACTGCTGCAAGCACTTTAAAAAAAAAAATAAAAATTCTTTATTTCTTTTTTTGTAAAGAAATTGCCTTATACTTTTCTGGTCCCCAGTAGTCTGTAAAACTTGAGGGCATTTGTTTTTGCTTCTAAGTTGTCCTGAAGGATTCTCATGAGGGAAACATGAGATTTCTAACCGTTGAGTCCTCAGACACAGATAAGCGAAGGGTGTACTTTCGTTAGACACTGGGTAGTGATGCTTAATCTTTCTCTAGCTAATTCCTCTTGCAAATGGTTTCCTAGAATGTTTTAACCATTTCATGCTCCAATTAGGCTCTGATTCCAGAAATGAATCTGTTTGAGATGGGAACTGTATTGGTGGGGTGCATTTATTCAATCTCTCCCTTCCTCACTCCTCTTTTTAAAGAAGGGAAAGCTTAGAAAACAAGGACATTATGACTTTTAAATGTATTGTAAGCCACCCAGAGTCTTTTGGGAGTCAGGTGGTCTCAAATGATGATGATGATGATGATGATGATCTATATACATATATTGTAGAAGAGACGGTTGTGTTGAAGATGAAAAGTTGAGGCTCAGGAAATGAAAGAAAAGGCAAAAGCAATAGTGAAGGATGATATATGTTTTTAGACTGAGGTCGTGCAACATGCTGAACCCTTAACACAAGTTAATAAAATGCATGTTGTGGCTTAGCACAATTACTGGCTCTTACAGTATGCTTAGAAGGTGGCTGGATTCCCACAGCTTTCTGAAGCAAAGGCTACTTTGGCCTAGTCTATTGTGTTGTTTGAACCCAAAGAAGGCAAGGATCATGTAAAGCTAAAGGGCGAGAAACTTTATACGTTTGTAAGGACACAGAAAAGAGTTGAAAGCAGATGAAGAGGCTTAAAGTTAGGGTAGGCAGCAATAAAGAGAAATGTAGAATTTTGTAATGCTTGTATCATTTGTTTTCTTAGGGGGAAACTTGGAATACATGTCAGGAATATATGAATAAAATAAATTTAACTCTTCAGGTTTCATTCTGAATTGAGGTAGCAAGATGTAATTGCTCTAGTTCAGCTTTTCTTCCAGATGTTGGATTATAGCTTGGAGGAGTCAACATGGTACACACTTATGAAGGGTACCAGTTTGGGAGAAGCTGAACTAAATATTGATTTGTCATCCTTGCCACTATTGTCCTTCCCTTTTTTCTGCTGGTTATCACCCTTGCTTTTTTCACACATTCTCTCTCCTTCCGGTTGAAACGTAAGCTTATTCCCCCTTTTTCAATTCTACAAAGTGAAATATTGTTTGTGTGTATATATGCTGTAATAAATATAATTGGGTATACTTTGAAGGGGAGAGTCTGGGTGGTAGAGTTTGGAAATAGAAGAAGTTGGTGTGATATTTAGTTCTGAGATAGAAAGGAGACAGATGATAGTGGTGATAGGATAAGTAGGAAGGTCTTAAATGCTGGAAGACAATGGGCCCAGAGCTATGTTAAAGGTGGGCTGTTCATATTTAAAGCTCTGCAGCTACTGCAGAGATCTAGCAAGCTTTATGTGGTGCACAGCTCAAAAGACAAGAAAGTTGGAAACTTTACCTTCCAAATGAGAATTGAATTACTGTCAGGAAACACTTTAACTGAAGTACCTGCTTGAGCATTTGGAAATGAAATCATTTGAGAGCTGGGCTTGGTTCACACGAAATACTAAACCATAATGGGTGGGTTCATTAAGTGGAAAACAAGTAAATCACATTATGGCTTAATGTGCGCAAGTTATGGAGTTATTTCAGTGCATGAGTCAAAGGGTATGGATTAGTTTTCAACAGAAATATTTCTGTATCTATTCTCAGTCTGAGTTAATACGAAAGGACTTCAGTGGAAAAAAATATGTTCTGATTAATATGACGATGATATTTTGAGTTTGGGGTTAGAGATGATGCGCTTCATTCTACCATTCAACCTTGAGCATGAGTGTATGTGTATGTGTGGGAAAGAGAGAAAGGGAGAAGAAAAATAAGTAGGACTCGATTCTTGTGACATTAATTTCCCTTTCAGTGATGGACTCTGAAATGAACTTGGACTTGAACACAAATACGTTGCAACTATTTGCTCAGTTCGTGTTTACTTGTGGGCAATGGGAATGAGCCTCATGCACTGTGTACATGAGATTCAGTCTGGGGTTCAACATGTTGAACTTCATCCTATTTGTATAGTTTCTCTCAAGAGAAATGTTATGGCCTTGTTTGATCTGCTGGGTGGTGCTAATGTTTTGGGTGTATCAGTGCGACAGGTTTCTTTGTGATTTTGTGCTGTGGCAGGAAGCTGAGCGTGTAGAAACAGGTATCCCTCCCTGACAGGCACCTGAGAGCCTGCCAACTGCATGGAAATGTAGCATATAGTTGTGTGCAGAAGCCCAGGGTTCAAGTCCCTGTCATCTCCACTTGGGCTGCAAGACTTCCTGCGTGAAACTCTGAAGAATTGCTGCCAGGACCAACAATTACTACCCTAGTAGAGTATTAATCAAACCAAATCTTTATGAGTCATGAACTAGCATATCCTAGTAGAATAATAATTTTATGTGTTAAGCACCTCTCTAGGCTACTCAGCTAGTCTTGTTCACTTGAATGGACTACCAAGGACAAAATAGAACTGCTTTGGAGGTGTAAGTGGGATGGCTGTAACAGACTTAATAAATAATATGATAAGTTCTTGTTAACCACTGTGTAGGTGGCTGCTGCTAGATTTGGGTGTATAGTATCAGAAAACAGCAACCACATTTATTATCTGAAATATCCAGATTCTGGGCTGTTTCCTTTTTTAATGGGTCAGACCTGAGGCGTGGAGGAAATATTTGGATTGCACTTGTGAGTTCTGTCCTTTGTGAAGTAGCTGGGCACTCATTCTGAGTACTATCATGAAATGAAAAGCAGGCAGATGTATAATCAGATGCATAATTGTGGTGCCTTAAGTCAGGGGATATTCTTCTCTTGATTTTACCTTGTTGAGAGCTAGAATAGGGCAGTGGGCAGTAAGATGTCACCCATTCCTTGACAACTGTTCATAAATCTGGAGGGGGGAAGCCCCATTTAAAGTGTCAAAGCTATTTTTCAGACTAGTTTTGGATGCTTTCTATTTTATACTTTGCAAAAAAAATCAGGAATCTTTTTATTTTCAAGGAAACAATAATCTTGATTAATTTCAGGGACTAGTTATTCTGTTTAAATCTTTTTCTTTTATCAAACGTTTATTAGCAGTGGCTTTTTTTAAAAGATTGATAAATACAGTTGCAGTTGACCGTTGGTCTGTAGTAAATGTTGCTTTTGGATACAGATCAGACAGAGTGACAATCCAGGGGAAAACAAGGTGTCTTGTTACTTCGACTGGAGATAATACTTGCATTTAAGCAGTAAGAGATGCATGGAACTGAGGTAAATTGTAAAACAGCTATATTCAAACAGATCACAATGGTCACTAAGTCTCCCAGATCTGATGGCTTGTACAAACTTCAGCTTGATTCTTCAATGATATATTTGTTAAAAAAAAATGCAGATGTTGAGTCTGAGGCATTCAGTCTGTAGTGATGAAGGTCTGGAGATGATCAGCTGGTGAGTTGTAAATACAGTGCATAAAGTGGTGTTGATAGCGCTCATGTACCTAGTGCCATAGGAGAGCTACTCTTGGCAGCATGGAGTCCTAATGTGGTTGCCATCCAAACTTTCCCCTACGATTGCTTGAAAATGACTTATTCCAAGTTGGCTGAGCAAGGTGAGGGCTTTGAACTGAGTACTGTGAAAACATCTCCCTTAAATTAAGGTTGGGATAAAGCTTTATACATATTCAGGAGGTCACATTCCATTTGAATAGAAGTAGTATATGATTGATCTTCATTTCCTAAGAAGATGAAGAAAAATGCAGAACATAATGAAAAATTAGTCTTGGAAGACTGAGATAGTAAAAGTTAATATGTACTTCCTGGATCCCAGTCTGGTTTAGTTTGACCCCACCTTTTTCCAGGAAGACTCTTGTATTCCACTTTTCTAAAAGGAGTTCAGGGCAGCAAAACTAGTTATCCTCACAACTTTCTAGAGGCGGAATAGGTTGCAAAATCACTTTGCATAAGTGGATCTTTCTGATTAGTTGGGGATTTGAATGGTATTATTGTCTATCCAAGTCCATCTAACGAGGCTTTTTGCTATAAGATTTCCTTTACTGGAGTTTTGTAAGAGCCCCACAAATTCTCTGTACTCGGAGCAGTTTTCCCTGGCACTTTTCCCTTGCAGTTCCAAAACAGCATTTCACTGCCCCTTACTGTGCCCCTTGTAAACACATAACCAAAGCATTGGGTAATCTATAATGCTTCTTGGCTGCTACTTCTACTAGCCTTTATCAGTGGAACATGCGAGCTGGGATAATGCTGGAGAAAAGCAGTGCCTGTCCAGCAGAAAGGACAAAACAAAACTCTAAAGAGAAAACAGAATGTGCAAACAATCTTCAGTATGTTTCCCGAGTCTTTGCTACTTAGAAATGTCCTTTGTACTGTTTGAAAGAAGGTAACAGGAGTACCTGTAACTAAATGGAAAGGGAGCAGAAACTCCAAATGCTGCTCAGCTGAATGGTGTAGAATAGTGAATAGTGACTTGAATAGAGAGTTGGATAACAAGTGAAAGTTAAAATTACAAACAAATTGCACAGAGGAAATGCACATGATTTGCGTTCATCATTGGTGATGTTTTTACAAGGATTCTGTAGGAATCTCTCACTTTTGGCTGAAAGAGACCCATTTTAAGACCCATGTGTTAATAATTTGGAAGAGAACATATAGCTGGATCAGAACCTATACTCAGCTCAAATCTTTGGAGATTCTTCCCTGTCAGAGGAAGACATTATTAAATTAGATGGGACAGTATCTTCACTTGGTGCAAAATAGCCTTGTCATACATTATAGGATACTGTCGCTAAGGTACAGGTATGATGGTCATCACATAACTATGCAAATACGGCAGTTGCCCTAACATATATCGGAATGCCAAAGTGTCTGCTATAAAGATGTGTCACTTTTCCTAGAATCTGAGAGAGCAGCTTCATGCCAGGAAGGATGAAACAAGGATTTCCAGTCTGAGTTGGTTTCCATGAGGATTATCATTCTGCCCTTTCTTTTTCTTGTACCTGAAGATGATATAGGTGGCACAGTTGACCTGGATTATTCTTTTCGTAACAGGGTTGGGGAGTGTGCGGCTCCTCACATGTCGCTGAGCTACATTTCTCGGAATGTTGACTGTTGGCCATGCTAGTTGGATCTGCTGGAAATTGTGGTTCAACAACAACTTGTTCTGTACCCTTCTAATATTAATGCTAATTACCATAAAACCTCATGAGTGTAAAATAAAAAGAAGTAAATACAGGGGAGAATGCTTTCTGAAAATGGAATGTTCTGAATATGCAGCTATCAGGTTCCCTACATTTCTATGGTCTTTTGTATATTGAAGACTCTAATGGCTGAATTATTCTGATTGATTATGTCTGATCACACCATTCAGGACTTTCAAAGGACAAGATTTGTTTCTTGAATGCCTTCTCAACCAATTCAGTTTCTTGTCTCCTTTCCAAGCATTTTGTTGTAAGAAAAGTGCAGCACTGGTGTTTTCTTCAGCTGTGTTTTCTGAAATAGAGAAAAAGCGTATTTCTTAGCCATTTCTAAGCCCTATTCAGTAGTGGGAATTGCAGTTGTTCTTGAATCATTTTGTATTTTTTGTGTGTAAATCATATTGTATACTTGATAAAGCTTTTAAGAAATATTAAGCTAGAAGATGTAACTTTCCCAAAGCCATCTATGGATTTGAAGAGAAAATTAAGCCTGTATCTCCTTCTTGCAGCTTCAGAGGTTTCTTACTGATGTTAACATCTTGGGACTTAATAAAGCTTTTTTCCCCCTGAATCTGTCAGGATAGTATCTAAAGCAGGGGTTCTTATCCTGGGGTCCACAGACCCCTTGGGTGTTTGTGAGTAGATTTCTGGGGGTCCGTAAACTTGGATGGGAAAAAAAATTACAACATGTTTTTTCTTAACCTCTAACTGAAATTTAGCCTGTCTTGTTATTGATTTAATGGATTAATAAAGAAGCATGTATATTACTGTATTCCATATTTGTTCTTTCATATTTTGATAGCTGCATCTGAGCATAATTGTCTTCCTTTGGGCTCTTGTTCCTTTTTCTGCTCGCCACTCGTGTTAAAATCTCATGTCCAAAAGGTTTTTGCCCACCATGGACATAATCAGTTGTGTAAAAATCACTTGTGGGTGAAAACCCTTTGGTGGCTGAAAAATGAACAACCCTTCCTTTGTAATGCAGTCCATATGTATGTGATTTATTTTATGCCTTTAAATACATTTTTCTGAGAAGAGTTCCATAGGCTTCCCTAGACTCAGGCGTCCGTGGCACAGAAATACTAGCAAAAACATTTCTTTACCAATCATCTGAAAATAATTTTAAGAAAAAGCACTAGATGACCTGTAAATTGTGCATAACATTTTGTATCTGAGTGCTGCCAATAATTTGATAGAAAATGCCCAGAAATCACCTTTTGAAATATATGTTAGGTGTCATAATTGGAAAGAAAAAGAACTGCCCGTAGAAGGCTTGCCTGATAACCATCAGCACTTGTCAGAAAGGTGTGTTCAGTTGCGGTGCTCTTGACCCTTATACATTATCCAGTATGTGATTCTGAAAATGAACAGTGTCATCGACCTTTTGCTAGTTCTTACTTGTTGCCTCCAAGCTTAGTTTAGATCTGCCAGCCTTTACTGAGGAGATATTAGCAAGCAAGTCAGAGATATTACCTTTTGTTAGCTGCAAATAAGTAGGTCTTTATCTGTTGTAAATCAAGTGGCTAGCTCTTAGTGGGAAAGAAAGATGACTGAAGGATGTATGGACCATAAGTGGATATAATCCATATTGCAGGTGCCAAAGACTGCTCTCTGAGAAGCATTCCAATTGTATTGTGCTTTTTTCAGAGGAGAAAGTAGTTGATAGTTAGAAGTAACATAGAAATGGGGAGGGGGTGGCTGCTGTCTGCAAGACCAAGAATTCACCATGCTTGATTTTTAGTGGTGTCACAGATGCTTCTGAGAGAAACGTATCAAGCCCTGTACATCCCCAAAGTTTGGGATTCAGAGAGAGATGCTGGTCTGAACATAAATCCTTCTTTTAGTGAACAGGTTGAAAGAACATACAGCATGGCATCAGGGAGTAGCTTGCTAAGCGTGATTCTCTGTATCTGTTTGAAAAATTGAAGTTGGGCCTGTTCGGGGTCCCGCCATATGAAGTCAAAGGGCCTGGGCAACGGGCCTGGGCAACAGTCCTTCTTGATTTAGCCCCCACTTTAGGAACATGCTTCCTCAAGAGATACAGTTAGCCTAAAGCCTCCCTGTGTTCAGAAATGCCTTCAAAACAATTTTATTTCAAAGGATGTTTGGTCATTAGAATATTTCTGGTGTACACTGTTGTTTTAAACTGTTCATTATTGTTTTTTCTCTCATAACTATGTTGAACATGAGTTATTTTAATGTGTAGATATATTCATTTTTTGGATTGTTCATATATCCTGACTGGAATGCCAAAGATGGAAACATTAAAGAAGTAAATGTAGTTGAGTTGTATGGCTTAGGAAACTGAAATGAAACAGGAGACGGACTTTGGAATTTCTGCCACTCCAGTTATTTCTTCATAGCTAACACTCTTCAAACAACCAAAACAATACCTCTATGCATGGACATCACCAGATGGAGTACATAAAAATAAAATTGAATATATTATTCTAAAAGGTGACAGAGGAGCTCAATTATAGCATCAAAGACATGGTGCTGTCAGGCCAGGTACTGATTGTGGAACAGATCATGAACTTCTCATGTGCAAGTTCCAAGTTAAGCTAAAGAAGAAAAAAACCAATCAGTTTCCATGATATGATATTGAGATTATAGCTACCATTTTCAAGGAATTGCTTTGAAATCCTGAACCTCATTGATAGAAAGCCAGAGGTACTGTGGAATGAACTCAAAGAGTTGTTAAGGATGAACGTGAAAAAAGACTGCCAAAAATGAAGAAACAGAAGAAAGCAAACTGGATGTCAGAACAAACCGTGGAAATTGCCAAGAAGAGAAGCCAAAGCTAAGAAAGAAAAAAAATCTCAGGAAGGAACTTAACAAAGAGTTTCAGAGAGGTGTTAGAAGAAAAAAATCTCAGGAAGGAATGTAATAAAGAATTTCAGAGAGGTGTTAGAAGAGACAAGAAGCAGTATTACAACAACATCTGTAAAGACATAGAAGTTAGAAATGGAAAAAGCAAGGATTGTTTTTCAAAAGATCTCTGAACTCAAAAGGAGGTTCCAACCTCAAATTGGTGTGCTAAAGGACTCCAATGGACAAAGAGTAACTGATTCAAAGTCAAAGAAAGATGGAATGAGTATTCTGAAATACTGTACAGTAGAGATGTCAGTATCCAAGATACCTTAGAAGATATTCCCTACTTACAAGAACCTCTAGTATTAGTTACATCAGCACTCCAGTCATTACCAAGTCAGAAGGGTATGGGAACTGATGGAATACCCACAAAAATATGATAAGCAACAGAAGAAGAATCAGTCAAGATTTTAACTAGTCTATACCAGCAAATCTGGAGAAGGACAGAGTGGCTAACAGATTTGCTGGTATAGCTTAGTTAAATCTACTTTCCAATACAAAAAAAAAAAAAAGGAGACTTAATAGAGTATGCAAACTATCATACAATATCCTTAGTTTCACACTCTAGCAAAATAATGCTTAGAATCATCCAATGCAGATTAGAGCCTACATTGAAAAAGAGATGTCAGTTGTTCAAGCCGGCTTTAGAAGAGGTTGAGGAACATGAGACATTATTGCTGATTGTACACTGGATAATTGAGAAAGCCAAAGATTACCCAAAACAAGTCAATGTGTGCATCATCGATTATAGAAAGGCCTTAGATTGTGTTGATTACGTCAAGCTGTGGAATGTGCTCAGAAAAATGGGAATCCCAGAACTTCTCATTGTCCTCATGGGAAACTTATATACAGGTCAGGAAGCCACAGTACAGACAGAACATGGTGGAACAGACACTCCAGGTTGGCAAAACAGTGTGACAAGACTGTGTCCTCTCCTCTTATTTATTCAAACTATATGCTGAATATATATTAAGGGAGGCTGGATTGCAAGTGGATGAGCATGGTCTGAGAATTTGTTCAGCATCAGTTGTAGATCATTGACTTTGTGTACCAGGAGTGCACAGTCATCAGCAAAGATGGATGACTGTATGGAGGCACTTCGTCCATGCATTCAAGCGGCGAAGGTCAAAGAGAGTTGTCCAATTGGTACCTGATGTACACTCCCTCCTTCAGATCCTAGATAGCATGTGGCAACATGCAAACGAAGAACAGATTGGAGTGGGGCTAGCACACAATCCTGTTTTACCCCACTGGAAATGGCAAATGCAGCTGATATATCACTGTTGTAAAGAACCTGTTCTGTCATTCCATCATGGAATAGCCGAATCAACTTCATGAATTTCCTTGGGCATCCATAACATCTCAGGATAATCCAGAGAGCCTTCCTGTTTACAGTGTTAAATGCCTTTGTCAGGTCAATAAAGAGGGTTGTTCTGTTTGATGCACTTCTCCTGGGCTTGCCTCATGGCAAATATCATGTCTGTTCTGGCCAAAAGCCACACTCTGCCTCTGGGAGGTTCCTTTCCGAGATAGTGACAAGTCTGTTCAGGAGAATGCAGGCAAAGATCTTGCCTACAATGGAAAGCAGTGAGATACCCCTGTAGTTTCCGCAGTCCGATTTGCTTCCTTTATTTTTGTACAGAGCCGCAATAAGGGGATCACAGAAGTCGTCAGGCATCTCCTCTGTGGACCAAATGTCTTCTAAGATGTCTCGGAATGCCTGTAAGGTGTTTGGGTCTAGTGCTTTGTAGATCTCAGCAGGAATGCCATCCTGTCCTGTTGCTTTATTTGAGTTCAACTGTGAGATCGCTTTCTCGATCTCATCAGTAGGGGGAAGCAGGTCTAGGGTATCTAAGACTGGCAGTTGAGGAATTGGTGTAAGACATCATGATCAACTGTGGATGGCCTATTGAGTAGGTTGGAAAAGTGTTCAGCCCAGCGGTTTTTCGGTCCTTTCCTGGTCTTTGATGAGGCTCAACCCATCAGATGACAGCAGGGGGGAGCATGCTGTATTAGAAGGACCATAAACTGATTTTATGGTGCTGAAGAACTTTCTGGTGGCATGCATGTCTGCATAGCGTTCCGCCTGCTCAGCCTTTGTGCCACCACTCATCCTGCATTTCTTGCAGTTCTGTCTGTACTTTGGATTGCAGGTGCTTAAACTTGTCTTTCTTTGAGACAGATGATGGATCGTTCTGTCAGTCTGCATAGGCCTTGTTCTTGGCCTGGAGGGCTGCTGAAATAGTCTTGTGGTTTTAATCAAACCAGTCTTGATGCGCCTGGGTTTTCAGTCTGAGTACAGTTGTTGCAGTCTGCATGATGACATCTTTAAACTATGTCCACTTTTCAGGACAGGTTCCTACAAGCAGTAATTTGCTAAAGAGTTTTTAATTAAGTATACCTTGGAAACGTTGGACTTGGCCTGGGTCTTGCAGTCTGCCGTTGTTGAATGACTTTCTAACAGCCCTTGGTTGTTTATGATGTAAAGGGGCTATGTGTAGGTTGAGGACCGACTGGACCAGCCTGTGATCTGTCCAGCACTCAGCACCTTGCACGGCTAGGGTGGTGATGACGTCTTTAAGGTTATGCTAATGTGCTATGACATAGTCAAGTAGGTGCCAATGTTTGGACCTGGGATACATTCAGGTAGGTTTTTACTTGTTTGCAAATCTGAACATTGTGTTAGTGATGCACAGGTTGTGCTTGGCACATTTGCTCAGAAGCAGCAGGCCATTACTATTTAGTTTTCCCACCCCATATCTCCTGAGGATTCCGTCCCAGTTGTCGCTGTTTGTCCCCACTGTAGCATCGAAGGTGCCCAGAATGATGAGTTTGTCGCTGGTGGGGGTTGTTCAAATAATCTGATCCAGGTTCTTGTAGAAACTTTTCTTGTCTTTGTCTGGACCCATGAGAGTTGATGTGTAGGTGCTGACAATGGTGATATCCTGGGGCTTGCTGAGAGGAAAGT
>NW_006532842.1:266103-292966 GCF_000186305.1 Python bivittatus | reverse complement strand
CCTCGAAAACACAACCGAGAATTTTTTTTATCCTTTCCTTTTCTCAGGCAATATAGGATAGACCAAGTAGACCAAGGGTTTGTGGGAGTTGAAATCAAGCTGGAGATCACCAAATTGAGAAAGGTTGCTGTAATCGAATATGAACTGCTTAAGATGCAGAGTTTTTAAAAATTCTGAAGCCATGGAAAAAAAAAATTTTTTATCCCTTTTCCCCCAGGGGAAAAAAAAAACGAAACAAAAAAAAATTGGAAATCTTTTTCTTACCACCCTTACTGTGATCTAAGTTCACCTTGCTGTTTTCAGAACTTAAAATACCATCTATAACTTGGTTTACCTACACAGTCATCACTTTGATACTTGTATTAAAATCCAAGTGTTCAGACAATCATGTTTACTAACTGAACAATTTAAAATGTTTTTAAATCTTCCTTTTGGCACACCTTTGGGTTCTTTTCATTCCTCATCCAGAGCAGATAGTCTGGCTTCTAGATAAAAAGTAAGTCATAGACTTCGGCGAGGCAGAAATGCTTCTTGCCTGTGCATTAGAGAACGGCATTTCACCGCTTGGCTTCAGCGTATTGGAATTCTGGTGCTCTGAGGTGCAGAATGAAGATGATTTATGAAGATTTATGCCACCTCGGTCATGGTGGATTCTAAGCAGTTCACAGTTTAATAATATACAGAATAAAAGTCAACTTTTTTTTTCAACGAATAGATAAAAGTCTTCGTATTACAGGTTAGTAGAAAACGTTTGGGAGCAAGAAAGTATAGCAATATAGGACTGTCTTCTTTTATTGCATTTTGTCTTACATATTTCATTGTAGTTTTTGTAGTGTCGTTGGTCTTTCCAAGAGTGTTCATTGTTTCCAGTTTTTTCAGAGAAAAAGGTTCTGGGGACCCCGATGTTTTCTTTTAATTTTTCTGTTTTTTTCGATTTCGCTTTCCATCCATTGTTCACTAGGATGGCTCTTTTGTCTAGAAATTAGTAGCCTAGCACAAGGTGGCCCAGTAATGTTCTCCTATAGCATCCGAGCCTTCTTAATTGGACATAAGCTTTCCTAGGTTCAGAGGAAATATACCTCTAGGATTGAGGGAAGCTGGACAGAGCTGACATCTTCGTGCCTTGTTCCCAAGCTTCTTCTCAAGCTTCTCCTCTTCTTTATCATTTTTGGATTAAAGAATTGACAGTACAAAACTTACATGGGGAGTAGCTGATTTCCAGGCATGTATGAGAAGGGTTCTGAATATTCAGTGGAAGTGAATATTCAGTCCTCTGGCAGAGCTCCTCCTGCAGCAGAGCTCGGTGGATTGAAGAGGAGAATTTCATTCGATCTCCCTCGAATTAAAGGGGACAAAATCGCTGCTCGTAAAATGGTTGTCAGCCTGTTGTCTTCTGATTCCACATCCTTGCATTTAAAATATTGGTACAAGGGAACGGTCCTCTTTTGCGAACTGTTTCCCATGGGCAGATTCCCCTTTTGAGCGTTCAGAGAAGCTGTTCTTTGTTACTAAGACTTGAAGAAATGGTAACAGTTCAGAAGCTTGTTTTGAGTTTCAAACCTGGTTGGTCCGATGGGAGGCGTTTTTCATCTGCTTTCTGTTTCTTGCTCTGTGAAATTGATGTGGCTGCAAAAGGTTACTATGCCTGTTGATAGATGTTTAGCTGTAGGCCAGGCTGATAATATAAGCTGAGATGTTTTACTTTTTGCCATCCTGTGGTAATAATTTGAACTGTTGGCTGGAACGCTCAGGTGCCTAGATTTATACTATCACTACATTTAAGCTTTTTTGTTTTTTAGCCAAGGGTTTCCAGGTGATTGCATGGCTGCTTTTAAGGTGTTACAGATGGAGGTTTTGCTCACTGCTCTTGCACACACCAGAGCACTTTTGGGAATCAAGCTGAAGCCCTGCATAGCTGTACTTACTGACTTGCCATATTAAGGGAACCCTTCCCATTTTTTTCTTGTCAGCTGCGGATATTGCAGTGGCACCCCTGTGCATTTTAGAAAATATAGGAGCTGCCCTAAAGATCAATAAAATGTCCATGTTGTGCTGGCATTTGTCCCCATGAGTGCTTCCTGTGAACTCTGAGCACTCTAGAGCAGTGTTTCTCAACCTCAACAGCTTTAAGACATGTGGACTTCAACTCCCAGAATTCCCAGCCAGCATGTTGAAGTCCGCACATCTTAAAGTTGCTGGGGTTGAGAAACACTGCTCTAGGACATTTGAACATTTCAGGGGGGAAAAAAAACTTTGTAATGGTGTGCAGTTTTTTTTTTTCCTTTTAAGAGAAGCTGATTTGCCTTTACTTTTCTTCATATCAGTATCCCTTAATAAGCTTTGGAGGAAACCCAGAGTTTACCCAGAACTTGAAACTCATGGTTGAAACAAGGGTGGAAACGTCAGGAGTTGCCTGCAGCCTTTAGAAGCTGCCTCAGCAGTCTGATGCATCAAGTGCATTGTCCCCTCTGAATGGTTCCAGGCAATCTGTTGGGAGAACCATTTACCAGAGGAGACCACCTTGACTGGGAAGAAATGGAAAGCCTTGTGTATGCTAGCAGGTCCGCTCTTAAAGGCCTAACCTGGAGCATGATGAGACCCTGCCCCCAAAGATAAATTTCCCTAATGTGGAAATATTTTAACTCCACTATTTATTGCTAACCTCTAGACCAGTGTTCCTCAACCTCAGCAAGTATAGGATGTGTGGGCTTCAACTCCCACAATTCCCCCAGCCAGAGTGTTGGCTGGGGAATTCTGGGAGTTGAAGTCCACACATCTTAAAGTTGCTGAGGCTGAGAAACACTGCTCTAGACATATCTTCAAGCAGACACTTAAAGATATTGCAAGCTTCAGTTTTCTAGTGTTAACACTGTCCAGCTCCAAACTGGGAACTTGGCCAATATAAGCACTGCCAGTGGCCCTTTCCTTTAATGCCAACGCAATGCTTTATTCACAGAGATCAAAGGGACAGTGTCAAGAACGTAATTTCTTCTCTCCTAAATGATTGTCTATTGCCTACACACCAATTTGTGTAACAAATGGCATTGGAATTTTCCACATGTTATGGCTCCATTATTTCAGATTTATACTGCCTGAGTAGCACAGCTGTATAAGTAGTGCATTATTTGAAATGCTATTGGCATTCATTAGATTTCATTTCTATTTCAAGTGCTCATGCATCTGCTGTGAGGTACTTTGTGTTTTGTTGCTAAAGGGCAAGCAATATCAGATGCTTTTGAAATACAAGCTCCACCGTAATGGAAGGCATCTTAATTTTCTGGCAGAGCTGGCTTTTGTTATTAGAAAGTGCTTAATTTTAATTTACTCTTTGTTCTAGGAGGTTAGTGTGTTGTTCCCCTTTCTTGATCTTACAGTTCTTATGGAAGGGAGATTCAGTGGAAGACGGTTAAGGATCTGAGTTTGTTTTCCAGGATTCGGTTCCCAAACTTCCATGTTCTGGATGGTGGAATGGTGTATATTGAATATAAACTTCTAATGTGGATTGATGTTGAAGAGGTGCACTATATCATATTTCAAAAATGTGATTTTAGTGAATTTTCCATAGTTATTTTCCAGGCTGATTCTAGAATTAACTATTTCAACATATACATTCTTGGGTTGAAACATGCAAATGGATGTGTTCAAAGAGAACCCTAGCTTTCAGACTCCATCCACAGACTTCCCATTGCATGACTCATGCTTGTTAACTAGCCAGCCTTTTATTACTTGCTTCCATTGGAATATAGTATGGTGGATTATCTTTTGCCTTCCATCAGAGTGTGGAAGTATAGAAGATATGAGTTGGAAGGGATGGTTCACATCAGCTAGTCCAACCCCTTGCTCATTGTAGAAGTCCACTAAACCTTCCTGGACATGAGGCCATCCAGGCCCCTTTTGAAACCCTCCTTCAGTGGGAAATCCACCACTGATCTAGGCTGTTGAGGAATGTATTGATTCAGGGTAATCTACTGAGGGCCAAATCATGGGTGAGATGGGTTGGAGCAGAGCCAAATGGTGTAGCGACACTTATTTGTTCTTTGCCTTCTTTTTTCCTTCTGACATACTTTTCTCTTTCTCCCAGTCTTCAGGGAAGGGACAGATAGCTCTTTCAAAAGGTTGGGATGATTTCTTGCATAAAAGTTTTGAAAATAAGCTGGCCCCTGTTGGCACAGGTCAACCATGAACAAAATTTGGCTAAAGGTCATTGAGATTCTCTTGTGTGAAGGGCCTACTGGATTTGGAACCTTATTCCCAGAATGAGAAAATGCAATAGAAAAGGATATAAAGACAACAAATCTTACCATTCTGGTAATTACATACGCAAACAGCTACCGCTTTGTCCTGCATTCTTGAATGGGCTGGAGCTGTTAAGTTGCCTAGAAGGAATCATGACAGAGAACACCGAGGCAAGACGGGTCATCTGTGGTCAGTAGGAATCCATATTTCAGGATGAGGTAACTTCTTTGTCCTCCTTTCTTCAGTTCCACTCCTGTCCTGGGGTCCCAGCTTCAATTTTAGCATCTGGTATGTTGAACTCAACGGCATTGATGATCCAGATGTGGTTCAGCCCTGTCTCAATTGGTATAGCAAGGTAGGCCTGTGTATGAAACGGCTCCAGATATGTGGATGTTGAGTATGAGAGAGAGAGCGAGTGAGCGTGTGCACTTTTGCTTGTTGTGTAAGTTACAAAACTGAGTTCAAACCCCCACCTGCCTCTGAATATATTAAGGTTATATGTGGGTCCCTAACGTGGAGCCCATTGGCCATAGCATGTCTACTGACTTTGGATGGTGCCAAGCTGCCTTCTCTATCTATACTTTTTTTTTCTTGCTAAATTTTAAAATTTTAAATATTGAGAAAGTAGCATGCTGTAAGGCACTGTGGGTCCCATGTAACCCTAGAGGCCTTCCTAGAAAATCATGTAGTGAATGGCTGCAGCCCACCACTTCTGGTATATGGGTGTTTTGTCATTGGCCATATCCACCATGGCAAGCAATTTATGAAAACACTGCTAACATGCTCTTAAAATTCTAAGTATGACCACTGGCTGGAAGAGGTTGAACACTGCTATACTTAACAAACAGTAAGAAGCCACTATTATTAGCAAATACTGAGTAATAGACGTTTCCTGACTGGTAATTTTGAAACCATGGTTTTGACTGATGTGATTTAAGTTCAGTCTGTGCTGGAAAGAAAAGCATGTTGTTTGGATTTGATTGGGATTGGAAGAACTCTGAATTTGGCGGGGTGGGGTATGAATTTGTTTTGAAAAATACACTGCTGTTTACTGGTGTAGGTTTCCTTGGCCAGCATCTGTTGGGCAATGTTGAGCTTCAGGGTTTAGTGACCATGGTCTAGACAACAGATTTCCTGACATTTTGCTGGCAACCGTGGCTGGCATCTTCAGAGGCAAGATGGTCTGCTACGCACTATGAACCAACACCACGAAAACAACCAATCAGGATTTGGCGCAGACAAAGAGACCAGTCCTCACCAACCTGTACCAGTCGGAAGCCAGCTCAGCCAAAGACCAATGGAAATTAGGTCACCTGGCTATAAAGACAGGAGCCCAGCCAGCCTCTGCTCAGTTGCCCGTGGTTTGTGTAGCAGACCACCTTTCCTGTGAAGATGCGAAGCACAGTTGCTGGCGAAATGTCAGGAAATCTGTTGTCTAGACCAAGGCCATTAAACCCTGAAACTCAACACTGCCCAACACGGCTGTTTATTGAAAGTACATATTTCAAAATCGAAGTGCATACATGTTCATAAGATAAAAAAGCAGAAGGAGTCTTGTAGCACCTTTTCCAACTAACAGATTTTATTCAAAGGCATAAGCTTTTGTGAGCTGCAGCAAAAGCTTGTATCTTTGAATCAAATTTGTTGATGAGAAAAGGTGTTACCGCACTCCTTCTGCCCCTCCTTTTTTTTTTTTTGGCCACCATTGACTTACATGGCTCTCCTCCTACAAAGTTTGTAGGAAAGTTACCTTCTTTGATATTATAAGCTTGTTGACCAAATGTTTATTTTTTGAATAAAAAGAAAAATGGAGTGCATGATACTATGGAAAAACTACTCCCTACGGTCTTGGAAAGCTATTACCAGTCTAACTAGCTGAATATATCTTAATCTTACGTAAGACAGTTTTGAAACATTTCTGTAGATGATTGGCACAAAGTGTTTAAAGCAAGAGCAGTTTAACAATATTTGAGTTCTAGGACTTGTCTGTTACTTTGGGATTAAAAAGTATGGACTGGAAGTAGCATGGGACCTTTTGATTTTTCCAGATAAAAAATTGCTAACAAGAACTCTTGGATTCAAAGGATGTTAATGATACCTCAAAAGACTCATGAGGATAGCTCTGTAAACCCATATATTACTCTGTTAGCACCTCCTCCCAGGGTCTTTGATTTCCCTGTGATCTAAGCTTAGGTCCACAAGGATATCAGCAAGAAGATCTTCAGTGCTGTTCTCATAGGTTTTCTTGTGTTCCAGTAGTACCGTGAACAGGAAGCTATTCGCCTCTGTTTAAAGCACTTTCGCCAGCACAACTACACAGAAGCATTTGAGTCCCTGCAGAAGAAAACCAAGATTGCTCTGGAACATCCCATGTTGACGGATCTTCACGAGAAGTTGGTCTTGAAGGGAGACTTCAACGCTTGTGAAGAGTTGATAGAAAAAGCTGTGAATGGTAAGTACAGCAAGCGTTAGGGGATGGGAGGAAGGCAGGAGGTATTTCTGATGGTCTAGTTAGGGAGCTGGTGAATTAATGGGTATTTGGGCTCTTGCTATGTTGGGAATGTACTATCCTGTGGAGGGAATTCTGGAAATTGCAGTCCAAGTGGATCTGGAGGGTGATCTGTTGGGGAAGACTGCTGTGGAGGACTTCTTGGAGTTTGTTGACATTTTGGCTTGTGCTTACTTGCCTGTGATCTAGAATTTGTGTTGTGTACTGTTGGCTTCATTCTGACTCTTGGCTTTGCCATTTTTCTGCACTGTGGGTGGCTGACAACTCAAAACCAAACAGAGTAGAAACCTTTCTGTTTATTTTTTATTAGCCTCTCATGTTGCTATAGGGCCGTTCTGTATGATCCTAGGACCTGGCTGCGTTATCATTTTCGTCACATGAAAAATAGTCATGTATATAGTGTATAGGCAGAGTGGTACTAGATGGATAGGATAGCCAGAGGCTATGGGTTTCCCTTTATGACTTCCTATAAACACCTCTAGTTTTGTCTGTCTATTCCTAAGAGATCTGCCACAATTCTTAATAATCAGATGACTTTTGATGTTACGGCTGCAGTGGATAGCTTCTAAAGTTGTGTTCGGTGGGGTTGCTAAGTGATAAAAACAATGGGAAGCGACCCACAGAGTTAAGAGTGGTTTGTTTTCAGGGAATAGCTCTTTCCAAATACAGTTGCTGTGAGACATTTAGCAGTTTTCCTCTAGGATGAATGACTCTGGGAGAAGGTTGGGGCCAGTTCTTGCTCCAAAAACTAGGACAAGCTCCTTGAATTCATGGTGATGGAACATAAGCATTCTTGCACCTCCACATAATGTACTGTACAGGCTCTGTGGGTGTGCATTTTGTATCATTGTTCCCCCTCTAGGTGTGGGCAAGACAGAAGAAGCACATATGTTGTATGCTTAATAAGTTACACCCAGTTTAGGTTAAATTGGATACATTTAACCATAAACCTGGTTTGCTATGTTCACGTAACATGCTGCCATCAAGTAGATAAACTGCATTATGACTTAATGGGACAATCTGATTTTCACACCATGCAAAGACAGTGGCCAGACTCTCAGAACATTTGAAATCACAAAATGCCCTTCCTTATTTTAGCTTAGCTTACCGTGTCGCATAAACCTGGCTGGTAGATGTGACAAGGGTATGCAAGGTTTCACAATCCCCATCCTAAACATTTTTCATTCCCTCTCAAGAATGAAATTCATAGCTATTTATTTATTGTTATTTATTTATTTATTGTTATTTTTATAGTTTGCCATTATGGGAATCAGCACCCAGTACCTTACAAACAATTAAAACTAGCACCCAATAAAATATAAAAATAAATACAGCCATCAAATAAATGTTAAAAGAACAACTCTGGTGCCGATCCCAGTTAATATCAGCAAAAAGATGGTCTTAAAGGCCCTCTGAAGGAGCTCCATCTTCAAAGCTTACGGAAAGTTTGGATGATAGGTGTTGATTGGAGGGCTATTCCCACCTTCAGAAATCATGGTTAGATACCGTTCCATGTTGTGGTTTGATGAGTGGTCATCTAGGGGTAGTCCCAACTCTGAGGCATCTTTTCAAAAAGATATGCCTGGCACTGGCCTGATAGTTTTTTAGATGCCAGGCAAATAGGTTTTTAAACATATTATAAGCTAATTTTCACTGTATCTGCTGCACTGAAACTTTTTTTTAACTACACTGGTTGCTATCTATCTATCTATCTATCTATCTATCTATCTATCTATCTATCTATCTATCTATCTATCAAAAATTTGTTGGTGGAAAATAACAAATGGACAGAAGAGTAATACAAGAGTTATAGTATAATAAAAATATAAAAAGAAAATGATCCATATAATACTAATAATTAAACTAGTTTAATTATTTAAGATATTAAATCTAGTCCATATATACATTCAGTCTGCACCCTAATTAGCATGCTTTTATTGGATCTTTTTAATTATCACTCAACATTTTTGTCTTGTGATATTAAGCTTTCCTGGAAAAACTGGGTTTTAAAAAGTGAGATGCACATTTCTAACATAAATAATAAAATAAAAGGAAGCATCAGCTGGTTCATAATGTTGATAATATATGTTCATAATACGTGTGGCATCAAGATGTCGACTCTTAGCCACTGCATAGGTCGATCTTCTCCAGGGTGATCAGTCCCCACCCAGGTCTTTCAGATCACCAAATGGTATACCCATTGCTGCTATAATCATTTACTTTGCTGCTGGTTGTTCTTTTCTCTTCTTTCCTTCCACTTTTCTCAGCATTATGGACTTCTCAACAGAGCTGGATCTTTGCATAATGTGTCCAAAATATGATAATTTGAGGATTGATTTGCTTGCATAATGTATTATCTCTCTAAAGCAGGGGTCAGCAACCTATGGGCCCTGGGCCAGATGTGGTCTGCCACCAGAAATCATCTAGCCCATAGTCCCTGAAAGAAATATGTCCACCTGGCCTGCCAGAGAGAGGGATAGAGCAGCTGTCTGTTCAGATGCTTTTATGAGCGCTTGCCACCTCCTTGGGCAGCCGTTTTTGTGATGGCTTTACGAGTCCCCCATCTGGCACTGGTGAGAGCGAGCCATGAGGTGGAGAAGGAGGAGGAAGTGGTGGCAGCATGGCCTCTGGCCCCTACGCAGAAGGTTGCTGACCTCTGCTCTAAAGAGACAGGCGATACAATCTGTCCTTCGTATTTCACTTTTCAACCCAGTGAACCAGAATGCTGTATCCCTATACCTAAAATGCTCCTGAGCGAAATAAATTCACTTCTGTGCTCCTGGAGATATTACTGTCCTGTCCACCAGTGACCTCTTGCCGGCTATGATCCAACAGAGTTAAGCAGGGTCAGACTTTATGGGCTTCTGCTAATTTAATTCAGGGTTCTGTTGTGACCTCTGGATTTTCCAAAGTGTATCTGTAAGGAGGATGGATTCTTCTTTCACCCTTTGTTGATTTTGGTGAGTGAGATGGCTCTTCACTCTGTTGCAGCCACCTTTGAGGACAGAAGTGGGTTTCTTGAGCAATGTCCTCAGATTACTGCAGAATAACCTTTAACCAAAGAAATGCTGCTGTTTTCAACTGGGATTGGAACTAAACTGAGGACAAATAATGATGTTGCTGTTTACACATTGGCAAAGACTCGGACAGCTTGTACACAAACTCTTCCTCCACGTTTCCTTGAAGGCCTGGTGGTTCAGGTTGGCATTTCTTTGGCTGAATTGGCCAATAGAAAGTGAATTTGTGAGAAGTTCTGATTTTGCATAACCATCTTGGAAAAATGAGGATAGCCTCATGCTTGTACTTAAAATGTCACAGGCCACATCATAATTTGACATAGTGTTAGACAGAGGACATGATTGGGTGGAGAGAAAGAGGGGAACAACCTCAAGGCTTTCTCCCTTTTATTCATAGCAGCCTGCTATTTTTTCAGAATGCACTTACTGGATAATTTCAATGGCTATTGGCTGTCAGCCATACATCCCCCCTCCTTTTTTTTTTTTTTTAATGTCCAGAAAATATGCAAAGGGAAACTTGGACAACTGCTGGACTTCCTCTTGGACATTTTTTTTAAATGGTTTTGTTGAATCTCAGCTGTTTCACAGGCACTGGTTAAATACTTCATATTTGGATCCATTCCTAAGGCTTCCAGGCAGCCTATATTCTGCCTGGCAAGAACATTCATGGAATCATAGGATAGAAATGCCAAAAGCAGAATTATCTTAATGGTGATATTTGAAAATTTTCCAGAATGCAAGCATTTATCAAGAATTCAAGGGTCTGTCTCTCCCTAACCCCGAGAAAAATCAATGCTCACAAATTAATGAACAGGGTCCCAAGCCTGAGGCCAATTCAATTGAATAATAATTTTTATTAAAGTTTAATAAAAACTTTAATAACTTTTTATATTTTTCTTAGTTTGTATTAGTTTTTATCTCTGCAAACTAAGAAAAATATAGAAAGAAAAAAGAAAGAAGAAAAAGTGCAAATGGAAAAGAAAAAAAAGGGGGGGAGGAAAAAGAAAAAAATATATATAAAGAAAGAAGAAAAAAGAATATATAAAGAAATGACTTCCCTCTTCATCAGGACAAATACAAACGATTTCAGTAACTTTTCACCTTCTCTAACATTTCAACCAAAGATCTCTTCATCCCATATCTCATCTTTTATCTATTAGTACCCTCTTCATCAGGACAAATACAAACGATTTCAGTAACTTTTCACCTTCTCTAACATTTCAACCAAAGATCTCTTCATCCCATATCTCATCTTTTATCTATTAGTAAATAATAAAACCTCTTCATTCAATCTTAATCACCAAAAGTCCATTAAGAGTTACCAGAAATAACAATATATATAATATTAAATAAGTAAATTAATTCCCTTTACTTTACACAGTAACTTATCATTTTCTCTAAAAATACAACAAAAAATCTCTTCTTCCCATATTTTATCTTATATCTATAAGCAAACCTATAAAACCTTGTTGTTTAAATTTAATTTAAAAATTCCATTAAGAGTTAACAGAAAATCTTAATCTTTAAACCCTTCAAATAATATCCCACAAATTAATTTCTTATCATTTTCTCTTCGTGTCCTCTCAGAAATTCCTTCACAAATTTAACTCTTTCAATTTTAACATCATAACCCATCACTTTCTCCAATCATACAACAAAAAAATATTTTCTCCTCACATCTTATCTAATAGCAAATCTTTAAGGTCTCGTCATTCAGTCCTGCTCAAGAAAAATCCATAAAAAACTAGTAGAAGAAAAAACATTTTAACTTTGATTGAACAAACTGACTTTATAATCCTTCTTTTTGGTTTTAAAAACCTTGATGTTTATTCCTTTTAAGTAATGTCCCAAAAGCTGATTTCTTTTCATCCTCTCTTATCTTTTCTCAGAAACTCCTTCATAAGTCTAACACATTTTGGTCTCTTTTAAGTCCAAAATAAAGTTGTCCAAGTCACTCTTCTGTGTTGAAGTCGCATATCCAAGTCACTCTTCTGATTTATTATTTGTATGTCTCTTTTAACTATTAAAACATCAGCTGGATTAATTTGTAAGTCCTGTGTAGCATCTTTGTCAATATCATTCTTGTATTCTATCATTTTTAAATTTTAAATTTAAAATTCCAAACAGCCCGATTCTCAGTTGTATCCTCTTCTATCTCTTCTTTAAAACCCATTTTTATAGTATCAGACAATCTTAAGAGAAAGCTCTGAGTACATTGTTGCCAAATACCCTTGAAATCTTCCAGAGTTAAAATACTTTTCTCCATTCTGTATTAGTGGGTCTTTGCCTTTCATTGTAATCTTTAGTTCTTTCTGGTTGCCTCTAGTAATGAGCTTTCAAGGTCTCCTTTTATCATGTTTTGCTCAAATCGACACCATTTCCCGTGGAAAGATTTCTTACACTTAACTTCAAGATCTTCATATATTTTTAATAGGATTTTAAACAACCCCCAGGAAGGATCCTTATAGTTAATTTCAAAACCTTATTTCCAGTCAATCTAGCCCCTTTGTCTGTTTATACCTTTCCAAAATCAACGTTCAAATCACCCATTTGCTGCTTATTTCTAAATTTTAAAAAAAATCTTTAAGTTCTTAAACTTACATGAAACTTCTTTTGTTGGGGATTGAAGAAAAAATCACCCAATGAAATAAAACTTGTCTTTCTGAAGGTTCTTAGTATCCAAAAAGCAATTTACAAGCCATTTTCAGAAATGATTAAGAGAGGAAGTGGGCAAACTCAGTGTCTCTTTGGAGGCTCTGAGCCATGGCCTGGGCCAGCTGACTCCCAGCCCCCAGAGCTCCAAAACCTGCTGGAAACCACTGTTACATGGTCTCATTGTGGGGACCCTCTATAAGGAACCCTATGGTGATCCCAAGTCCTCCCCTTTGCCCAAGGAGGAATTTCGAGGTGCCGATCTGTTCGTTGGCTCGTCGTTCTGCTGTGGTTGTTCGCTCCGCTGAAAGCAAAGCTGTCTTCAGTTCGCCGTTGCTTCCCTGGAAGTCAGGCCAATCCAATTTAGATGGTTCCCTTCCCATTGCCAAATCCTGCAACTCTCCTGATAGTAAGTGGCGAGGGGCTAATTTTGATGTAATGATTTTTTTTCTTCAAGCAACTTATGTGGAAAACAGAAGATCTGAGTGATGAGTCTCTTGGCTTCTGCAAAAGAGATCTGTCAGCATGACTGTGCAGGAAGATCAAATCTTAACTGCTGATGCTTTCCTGATTTTTCATGGCTGTTTCTCTAGAGGGAGAAAATGCTGTATTTGAATTGGTTTGCTTACAGTGTTTTTCATGCCAGTCTACTGTTTGGGGTAGACATCTGTTCTAGCTGCTTTTCCTTAACGTTGTTGTGTATGACTGGTTTTTAAATTTCAAACTCTGTTATGATTTACTATCACTACTGTGTCTAAAGGCTGTTTGGATAGCATGATGGACTAAATTTCTTGTGTTGCAGACCAGAATAAGTGTGCTATAAATACTGCTAGATTGCTTGGACTAACTTTAGATTTTTTCAGGCTTCCTAAGAGAGCAACAAGCTATGATCTTGGTCTTTTCAGACATAAAGATGAAAATTCCCTGATTGTGATTGGTGGGAGGTGCCTGTTGGGAGCAGTTGGGCAGCATTTTTGATCCTTACAAACCTGCATTCAGAGGAATTCTGGCTTATGATGCTGGGTGAAGCAGCTCATTAAATACCAGAGTTGATATTGTTGGGTGTGAGCAATGTCCTAAAAGGAGAGCTGTCAATATTTCATTGAAATAGAGGCAGCCAAATCCTCTAACTCCATCTAGCGGAAGATGGCAATTACCAATATCAGTCTGGCAATATCAGTCTGGCATTGTATATTGAAGTGTTTCTCAGCCTTGGCAACTTTAAGATGTGTAGACTTCAACTCCCAGAATTCCCTGGCCAGTACTGTACGCTCCCAGAATTCTGGGAGTTGAAGTCCACACATTAAAGTTGCCAAGGTTGAGAAACACTGGTATATTGTATGGAAAAATGTCTGTCTTCTCTCCTTTAGCTTGGGGATAAGTTGATTGGCTGTCCTAAGACCAATATATTGGATTTCCTCATTGTGAGCTTTGGGGTCTTGATTCCTTACCCTCTCCCCCAATTAAGGAATAGAAGCATGGCATGTGTATTTGTGTTTGAGGAGATCTTGCTGAAGTTTCTCTTTTCCTTCTATTTCTTGCGAGCAAGGATGTATACATCGGTCAAACTCCCTTGAACGGAGGTGAGAAGAAGAAAAGTACAGGTAGATCTCGCTTAATGACTGCCCTGTTTAGCGACCATTCATAGTTATGACAGCACTTAAAAAGTAACTTTACGACCAGACCTTGCATTTACAACCATTGCAGAGTCCTGCGGTCATGTGATCACCATTTGCATACTTCACAGCTGGTTTCTGACAAGCAGAGACAATGGAGAAGCTGGCAATAAAATCGCAAGTTGCAGTCACATGATGTCTTGCTGAATGACCTGTGGTGACTTGCATAACAACTGAATGGGAAGTGACGTCATAAGTCCGTCGTGGTCACGTGATGTTTCACTTAGTGACCATGTTGCCGGTCCCAACTGTGGTCGCTAAGTGAGGACTACCTGCATCATCACCCTGATATTCATCTTACCCTTTTGGGAGTATATTGCCTTTGTAAGCTGGTTAGATTTGTTTTGCTTTCGTTTTTAATTGAAGCAATAGAAAAGAGCCTGCAGTGTCTTCATAGTCACTTCTCTTTAAGCCTTTGGAGCATCTGTTTCCAACTATGAATATCTGGAGTTTTAAAGAAATCTGCTTAAAATTATTAAATGCTAGAGTACATTGCTGAATGTAAATGACTCTTTTTTCAGGGAGAGGGAGAATTAGGATTTTGAGCATCCTGCCCCACCATTTTGTATCATGGCCAGTCTTTTTACAAATACAATCTACTTTTACCCCAGTGGATTGTATTTCTGAGGTTCTTTGTACTCGTCTCCTCTCTTAATTTTTTTTTTTTAGTTTTAGTGTCACCCTTGGTGAAACCTAGTTTAAATCAGGCTACAATTCAGTAGTAGTCAAGCCTCAAGCAGTTCTCTCTTTCATGACTTGCTGAAGGACTTAAGTTGCACTTGTGTTTAGTCATCCAACTCTCTTCTCCGTCCTATTACTTGAAGGAGAAAATATTGTATTGTCTGCCTGGGTTATCCCATTGAGATTTATTTGAATCATCTCTGCTTTGATCTCCACAGTTTGGGTGGTAGGTGCAAATTTGTTGAATATCTAAAATCTCTTCTACCTGTTGTCTGAAATAAAGATGTGTCCCATGTTGATACTTTTGAAGGGCTTCAGAGACATTGTTGCTAACAACTATGGCAAATGTTTCTAAAAACCATTTGGAAGCATAATTCTACATTATTATTTCTTTCTGAAAAATTAATTGACAATCCTTATTTGACCCAGGCTGGCTTCTTTGTGTGGATCAGTCAATATGTGTTGGAGCGGTGCTTTTGGTCACCTTGGTGTAGAAGCACAAGAGATATAGGAAGAGAAGGAAAAGTCTTTCTCCACAGTTCAACCAGGTCTCCCTTCTCCTCTTCCGATCAGTCAATCTCCTTATGCTTCAGCTTTCAAAAGAAGCCTTTGTTGGGTTGCCATGCAAAGAAAATGAAACTGGAATAGCTGCCAGAAGACAGATGTTTCTGGAAAGAAGACTGGAAGAACTCAAGTCTAATGTCCCATGCAAGGGAAACAGGATTAAAAGTGAGCTGCAAAGGAGGAACGTTGATTATAATACAAATCATTATGGGATGTGTCATGTGACAGTCCCAGCTTTTAAAACCAAGCCAAACACACTCCACTATGCTTTGGTTCTCTGAGTTGGGAAGAGCTTTCTTAGGGGCACAAAATGTGACAAATTTCTGACAGAAATATCTCATCCTCCAAACATGTACAAGACAGCTTGCTAGAAGAGTGTTGTAGAAGCTTGCAACTGACTTCCTGAACTGCTAGACTAGTCTTACCAATCTGGCACCTTACAAATGTGTTGGGTTTCAGCACACAGAATCTGCCTGTGATTCTGACTGCTGGCTGTATTGGCTAGGGATTCTGGCAATCCAAGTTCATCCTGTCTGGAGGTCACCATGTTGGGGGAGACTTCATTAGTAACACTGATTAATGCTTTCTGTATGTGCTTTTTTCCCCTCTCCTTTCCCCAGGAAGATCTCCTGGGTGGAAGAAAATTAGACCTTGCTTTATTTCCACCTCGTTGATAGCAAAGTCACAGACCTAGAATTCTAATTTTAAGACCTACTTTTAGATAACAATTGCAATCCAGTCAAGGAACATAAATCTTGTCTGCATTTAGATATAAGTGCATGCCAAATAAAGAAATCCAAAATCCAAAACGTTTGTATAAACACTGAGATATTGTGTCTTTTTGACTCCTTTTCTGACCATGAATAGGGATTAAAAGAGAGAAGAAATAATAGTTCCTTGCAGAAAGGTTTCACTGTTAGTGACATTTCATTAATCAGCTACTGAAATTAATAACATAAATTAAAATATTAAAAACATAAAGTTAGCTATGGTCCTAGGTGGTAGACCTGAGGTTTGTATACAGAAGGTCTCTGATTCAATAACCAGTATCCCCAGGAAAGGCTAGAAAAAATCTTGCCTGATGTCTTGGAGAACAGCTGACAATATTCCCCTAGGTCAGGGGTTTCCAATCTTTTTGGGCTGGTAAGCATACTACAGGCACTCTCACAAAATGTTTGTCATAGTGGGTGTGGCCAGTGGCAAAACTCCCATTTACCAGAAGTAAATGCTCTTGGCTGGAACCACTCAATGTATTTTTTAAAATGGTTCTGAGGTCTACCTAGGGCCTCTAGCTTTTGTTGAAAATTCAGGTGATGCTGGAGATGATGCTTTGTCTCTAGTCTTTTTTTTAATTAAAAAATAAATTTAAGGAGCAGAGATTTTAGTAGATTCCAAAGAACATGTTGGAATTGATTCCTGTGGGTGCCATGTTGATGATCTAGCTATTAGATGGATCACAGCAAGGCTCAGTATATTGCTGCGTCTCATATACCTTTCTGTGTTAATCCAGGAAGGAATAATAGAAGTGATACATTGCCACAAGAACATTGGGGTGGCAGTTCAGAAAAGGAATCCAAAGATACAGCTTTCCAGAGTCTTTTGAAATTGAGGTGGGCTACAAATACCATAGTACAGACCACCTTTCTTGGATAGATGTTGATTGATTTGTTGTGAGAATGCCTTTAATCTTGAGGATATTAGAAGCCTGCTTTTGTGTTTTATATTTGGGGCTGTTGCAAAGCTGCTGTGATCTCTTCTTAGTGGGGACTGGAATGGTACAAGATCTGAAAATCTATCAGGGTGCACATACGTTTTCTCGGTGGAAATACATTTAAGTGTAGCAGTGATGGGGCTAGTAGAACAGAAGGCCACAATAAATATTTCGCCTAAGATTTGGTGGAGGCTATTACATTCACTTGACTGAAAACCCCTCCTTCTGTTGAGGTCCTTGTCAGGCAGCTATCCTTCTGTCTTATCTCTGGGCTGTGAGATTTATTACTTGATGCAGAGTAATTCCAAAGAAAATGGAGTGGAAGCTTTCTTATTCCTAAAAGGCTGTTTTCTCATTGGGCTTATGAAAAGTTGAGAATACATATCATTAAATTATTATAGAGTTTCCTTAATCACTGGAATCAAGAAAGTAGATGTCCCAAGGATTCTTACTTCCAGGAAATTGGCCTCTGTGGACCTTACATGAGTCACCCCTGTTTCTTATCAGTCACCTTGCCTTTTTCCCCCCAGCAGATGACAGGATCTTTCCTACTTAATCTGGTGTGCTTTGTGTCTTAAAAGTTTGCATAATTATCTCTATTCACAGTTTTTATTTATTATCAGTGCCTCTTGCTTGCCTTTTTCTCAGATTCTCAATGAGGCTTTAATTTTGTATGAAAATATTGTGCTCGCTAACCACATGTTTTTAGTGCCGTTTTGAAAAATGTTCAAAACTGGCCTTGTTCTGATGTGCTGGGAAGATAGTGGCTGCTTAACTCTTTTCTTTTCTTTCCAACAGATGGTTTGTTCAACCAGTACATCAGTCAACAGGAGTACAAACCACGGTGGGGTCAGATAATTCCCAAAAGCACCAAAGGTACTGTATTGAAACCTAGTTTGTAGAGAGCTATTTGGAGGACCTTCCTGATGTGTAAGGTAGTGCCAAATGCAGGGATCAGGACGCTACCAGATTCAATTGCAGGGCTATTAGTCAGCCAGTCGTTTGAGATCTGTGCTGTTGAACCATGGAAAACTGGCTGACTATACCCTTAATGGAATGAATAAAATTAAAGTACAATTTCCATTCATATGGGGCGGTCACTGAGGGAGGCATCATTCCAGTTGCTCTTCTTGTTGTGTTCTGCTCTGTGGCTTTAGAATCAATGGCCCAGAGAGGCCTATACAACTACCTTTTGTGATTAGAATTGACTGAATGAATCCTTGGTTCTTTTAGCTCAGGCTTGTTAGATCTGACAGGCAACAGCTCTCTGGAGGTCTGGGCTAAGAGGCCTTTTCTATCTCTGCTAACCTCGCCCAGTTCTCTTCTGCTTGTGGCTTTTACTTATGGCTACCGATAGTGTGTCTTTTTCCAGGAATGATGTGTTCCAAATTTTGTTTCTTTGCTGCAGCTAAAGTTCTTGAGATGGGTGGGAGGGAAATCCACTAATGATAGATTGTGTTTTGTTTTGTTCTGTTCAATCCAAACAAGGTGATGGTGAGGACAGCAGGCCTGGAATGAGAGGGGGGCATCAAATGGTCATTGATGTTCAAACAGGTGAGCCTTCTTACTTCTCTTGCTTTTTTAACAGGCTCAAGTCCACCCTCAGCCACAAAAAAATGATCAGGTGGCTTTGGGTCAATCACTGGCTCTCAGCCGGAACCATCCTACAGGAATCTTGCAGGAAAAAAATTGGAGAAGGGGATGCTACGTATGCTGCCTTGAGGTCCTGGAGGAAAGGCAGGATATAAATTGAACAATTAAATAAATATTTCTGCTTTTGGTTTGGGCATGTAGGATTCCATTCTGTTGGTCATTTTTCGTTTGACTCAGCTGTTAAAATGGTGAACGAAGGCAAAAGGTAGATGAACAGGAACTTATTGCTGACTCAAGAGTAGGAACCTCTAGCCTTGGATGCTCCTGTTCCCCAGTGCAACAGTAAAGATAACTCTAGGGTTTTTTAAAGAAATACTGCGTAATCCTTAGCCAAAAGCAGATGTAAATAAAGAAACATCATGGATCAAACAGGACCAAGGTCTTCAGGATGAGCGTCTGATGCTCCAGTTTCAGTTTGGTGATTTGCAAGGCTGCTTTGCAAGCCTTACCGCTTGTTATTCTTGTCCATCTATCTGCTTCTTTGCCCCCTGGAAACCTGCTTCTTTGCTTGTCTGTTTCTGCTTCCTTGACTGGCTCCTTTTGCTCCCTTGCCCAGTGATCCATTATGGAGTATGGAATATTATCCGTCAAGTCAAACTAAATAAACTTGATTGCCTGGATTTCTTGGGATTTTCAACCAATGAAGGCTGTTTTTGAGCCTCATTCAAGGGGCTGGCTGTGCCACATCTAAAGAAATCATATTTTGGATTTATTCCAATAGCTCATTTTTAGATTTGACACATCCATTCAGGGCCAAAGAAGGCCATGGCAAGCATCCTGTCTTCTTCTGTGGTATTGGAGACATGATGTCATGAACTAGGATGGATATCTGGTTGAAGGCCAAGGTAAAGTTCTCTCAGAGGTTTATTTCATACTTGATGCTTTCATTTTGGGGAGAAAATAATTATACTGGATAGATAGAATAAAGGCTTGGGTTAATTTTTTTGCTTTTCATTATTTTAGCCATGATAACTTTTTAAAAATGTAATCTATATTTACTTTGGTCCTTGTGCAAATAGGCTGCTAATGGAATTGAATTCTGGATGTTTTGATGTCTTAGGGCAATTTGTCTGCTTGTAATAAAGCTCTTTTCCCTTTCTTCCTTTGAATTTTGATATTCATTAAAATGTACCATATACTTTATCTGAATGCTTATTTTTTTTTTCAGTTTATTGTGTTGATTCTGATTTTCATTTCTTGTAAGCTATCTTGAAAATGTGAGGAAATAGAATAAACAACTCTCTAAAATGTTATGCTTGCTTCTAACCTCTGTCATGTCATTTTCAGTATATTCATAATGCACAAGCATTTAAATTAAGAAGAATGTCACTGAGCTTTAATTAAAGCACGACACATTTCCTTTTGGTTAAATAATTGCCACCAAATATTTATCTCTCCCTCTTCCTCCAGTTAACTATACATGTTCTAGTTATAATCGCTTAGAGGAATTAAATTATTACACACCATCATTATTTCAGTAACTGCTGATGCAGTTAGAAAGCACCTCCTAGTGGATAGAAAATGTGATAGGACTTGAGCTTTTATTTGAGAATTCTAAAATAATAAGATTCAAACATGAGAAATGTGATGGGAAATAACGTCCCTCCAGGCTTGCATCATGGCAGATTTTGTTAGAAGGCTTGGCTTCTGGAATTCTACAATTTTTCTCAACAAACTGGATTAGAGTTTTTAAATATTAGAGGTCAGTTTTCAGGGTCAAGGGCTGCAGAATCATACTAATATATATCCCCTCTGTAAGTACCTTAATTTGGGAACGTGGGGTGAAAGCTCTCTATCTGGATCACAGATGTTCTTCATAGCTTTCCCATAGAATAGGTTTTCTTTGTACAGTAAATGTTGAAAAATACTCTGAAAGGAACGATTTCTGTAAATTCTGTCACAGATATTTCTTTTTTTTTTTTTTGAAAAGAAAAAAAGAATTGCTTTTCAAAGTGTTCTATCCCAAACCCCCCCAAAAAACAAACAAAAACAACCAAACGGAAGAAACATGACTCACATCTGGAAGGCAAGACTGGGTTGGATCGTTTCAAGGGCCATACAGTAGGATAGACCTTTCTTGAATTCTTGAAGGGACTACTATCACACAGTCCCATCAGAAGGGCCTGGCCCTGTGTCCAGGGACTGCGTGTGCTTTACTGCTCTTGGCCCCAGAGCCAACGAGAATTTGCAAGGATGCCCTTCAACTGTTGTATAGGTTTTTGCTGTCTGCCTTTTCTTCCATTACTCACATTGAAAAATAAAACGTATCTGTTTACTTAAAAGCACTACTAAAAGATTTTAGGCTATAGTGTGTGTTAGTAATTCTAATTGTAGTTATTTTTCCATCGTTTTTAGGTTTGATTATATATTCATATTGTTGTTGGTTATCTCTGGTTATTTAGTGTTTTAATTTTTGCTGCCACTGCCTTTAAATGTTAACATATATACCACATTTTATATTGCACTATATTATATTATAGTTTACATAGATTTAGTATATGTCATAACTTTTATACATAGGTTTTAGCAATGTAATGAATTTATAGCTTTGTGTTGATAATTCTAATCCTTAGTTAGTTTTCCGTATTTTATAGACAAGACTAGGAAAATCTTTAATTTTTTATAGTTCTAATGTTATTTTATGCTAGTTAATGACTAAAATAAAGATTCTGAAGATTTGAAAATCATATACAAAGAGTGGTTCCTCAAGAAATTGGAAAGATGTATCAAATGGGGTGCCACAAGTTTCAGTTCTGGGTCCTCTTCTCTTCAATATTTTTATTAATGGCTTTAATGAAGAGGTGGAGGGAATGCCTTTCAGATTTATGGATAATACAGAATTAGGTAGAAACAGCTAATACCTTAGCTCACAGAAATAAAATTCAAAGTGACATTAAGTAGTTTAGAGAAAATGGATGATACTAACAGAATGAAATTTACCAAGTGCAAAGTTCTTCTCTTAGGAAACAAAACTCAAATGCATAGGTATAGGATAGGGGATACTTAACTTGGTAAGTGGAATACAGGTGGTCCTTAGTTACTGACCACAATTCCAGTGCAGTTGTTAAGTGAAATGTCATGTGACTGCACTGGACTTATGACGTCAGCTCCACTGGGGTTGTTAAGTGAATCACGGCAGTTTTAAAGTGCAATGTCCTGTGACTGCAACTTGCAATCTCCTGCCGGCTTCCCTATTGACTTTGCTTACTGGAAGCCGGCTATGAAGATCGTAAATGGCAATCACGTGACCACTAGACTCTGCAGCCATTGTAAATGCACACTGGTTGTGAAGTGCCTGAATTGTGATCTTGTAAACGCAGGAACGCTGTGACAGCTGCAAGTTTGAGAACCATTTGTAAACCTTATTCAGTGCAGTCATAACTTTAAACAGTCGCTGAACAAGGTAGTCAGTAAGTGAGGACTACCTGTAATTGGAAATGAATAAAAACCAACAGTGTGTGATATAGCTGCAAAAAAATAAAAAATAAAAAAGTGATTCTAGGCTACATTAACAGAAATATAGTTTCCAAACCACAGGAAATAGTTTTATCTAGTTCGGTCGGGCTCCATCTTGAATCTTATGCCCAGTTTTGAGCAGTGCACTTTAAGAAGGATTCAAGAAATTGGATAGGTTGAGAGATGGCTGGCGAAGATAGGGACTTAGAAATTAAGCCTTAGATTGAAGGATTGAGGTCTGGTTAACCTTGAAAAAAGGTAACAGGGGGACATGATAGCACATTTTAAATAAAGGATGTCACGCAGGACCTCAAGACCTGTTCGCTCTCATTCCACAGTGCAGATCGCAGAATAATGGACTTAAGGCACAGGAAGGCTTGTTCCCACTGAAGGTGAAGAAAAGAATTCCAGACAGTAAGATGGTGAACTTTCCTGCATAGGATGTGTTTCAGCAGAGGCTGGACAGCCATTGGTTGAGGATTTTTAAATTTGGATTTTTATTCTGAGCACAGAGTTAGACTTTATTATTTAAATGGCGCCTTCCAATTCTGAGGTTCTGTGATAACCAGGTTGGAAAAGATAGAGCAGATTATGCTGAATTAGTCCTGTCACTTGGCTTTCTGGCTAAGATCAAGTGTGTGGTGGATTAGGTAGTCCTGTTGACTGGATCAGTATTAAAAAAAAAAACAACCTTTAAACCCTTTTTTGTTGTTGTTATTTTTAGGTAAATGGTTAAATTTATATTAACTGCCTTGGGAAGGTATCAACTAAAAGGCAGTCTGGAAATGCAGTGAGCATAGTCCATAACGTTTGGCGTTCTAAAGTGCAGCTTCTTTTAAAAAAAGGGTGGGGTTTTTTTTGGCTTTCAGGAGACCTTGAATTATGCTCAATCACATTTTTACTAGGCCATTTTTGCAGCAGGAAAGGCCTTGCAGGGCCTAGTTTCAAGTTGCGGCAGCCAGAGTGAAATAAAAGCTGGGAAGGAAGTTTCCGATGCATTTAGAAGAACTGTTCAAAGAGATGTTTTAGAGGTAATTGGGCTCTGGAGATAGTAGAAGCAGGTTGAGGCTTAAGTGAAGAAATATTAGCCTTTTATGGGATGACACTGCCTGAAAAAGTTTTAAGGATACTCATGAAAGGAGCCAAGGGTTTTTATTATTATTATCATCATTATTTTTATTTCAAGCCATTGAGGCAATAGCTTGGGGTTCACCCATGATGCTAAGCCATAAGGTGGTTGGCTTGTTGTTGCTCAGTACAGTGTGTCAGCCTAACTCCAGCTGAGTTCCAGCAAAGCAATTCTGCTGAACAATTGTGCAACCTGTTAGTAACTTGAGAAGGTATCAGCCAAGAATGCACCGTTGTTTACTGCGTCAGCTCAGAAGAATAGAAAGAAGTTGAAAGCAAAATCAAGGCTTTTATGTTAAAGAACAGGAAGTTCTTTCTAATAAAAATAGTTCAGTAACGAAACTTAAAACTTGGAAACTTGAATATAAAAGTTGAATTCATGAGAATATGTAGAGTGGATGTTTTAAGATTCATGTTCTGACCTTTAAAATGTGGATTTCAAGAATTTGAATATGGCACGGGAATAGCAGCAAATGGTAGAACAAACAGGCGTTTAAAATAATACTTTCTTACAGAGATTGCTTTTGTTCTGTGATTCTTAGGTTTGACAATGGACCAAGAATAACTTTTGTTATTTATAGCACTGTCACCTCGAGAGAACAATTTCTCTATCAGCTCAGGAGATAGGAAAGTTAGAGTTTTACTCATTCTGCGCGTGGAGAGGTGAGGGATGGCTGAGTCTTTTAGAATATAATTGCAAAATAAAGCGCATAACAAACATGCCTGTCTGTGTCCTGTGCCATCTAAGAGTTTCGTTTATGTTGGTGGGAATACATTCTCTTTATACACTTGAGGATTTTCAATCTACCACCTTCCCATCTGATTAATTCCGATTTGTGAATGGTGTACCCATTCTAGACTTTGCAAGATGTTTTGTCTGAGGCCTCGTAGGATATGCGGCATGTGCCAAATCTGTTTTCCCTTCCCTTGGTTGTCAATTGGTCCATTGTAGTAAATGTGGGTTTTGTAAGCTGTGAGAATTTAGGCACACAAAGAGATGTACTCTTTGCAAGGAACACTGGCTACCCAGTGCCCAGAAAGAAAGTGTAATTGCAGTTAATGACCCAAGGTAACCTTTTGGTGGTGATGCTGACAGTGGCCATTACAGCTGTTGCAAGCAGAGGTTATATCCAGATCCTTCTTTTTTTTTTTAATCACTTTTCTCCCTCTGAAACTTTATTGCATCATACAGCGGTAATTTTGGATGGACGTTGCTTAACTGCTTTGCTAAAAGAATCCTGGGGTCGAATCCTTTGGGGGATCCTTAAAAATAAAGTGAAAACTTCTAATGCCACAAATATTCAAACTTCCTTTAGGGGTTACCTTAGGAGTTTATGTCCATCTCAGAGGAGTCTGTGGTCCATAAAGGGATTACAGTCATTCCCACAAATCAAGAAGGTCCAAAGGATACTTGATGCTCCCTTGTTATTGGTGGTCAAGGTCTGGTTTGGAGGGAAGTTGTCTTCTGAACAGTCTGTCTCTCATTGATGATAAATTCTAACAAGATTTCCCTCTTCCTAGAGTTTTCCAGAACACAGTACAAAGCACACTGGAGACAAAAGACTGCCTTTTACCTTTATTTTTGGGAAGTTAGCAGAAGTGCTAATTTGAAATGAAAACAGAATAAAGGTGGCATCATGGCTGCTCTTTGTCTGTCTTGAGAAAATAGGTTAAGGATGATGTTGGCTGGGAGCCTTTTGGGCAGGTCTAGTACACTGTTTTAATTTCCCAGTATAATGGAGCTGACATAAGTTAAGATGTATCTTGAGAGGAACGGATGTCAGACTGGAGATAACTTGGACCTGTTTCTTAGGGCGGCTACGACAGAAACTCCATTAAGAAGATGCCTTTTGCAACCTTTGTAATCTTTCAGCTTTTTCTACTTTCTCAGTAGCCATGTCATTCTTTTCTTCTCTGTTACTACTCATTGGCTCTAAAGATGAAACACATTGAGAATGAAAAGAATGTGTGAGTCTGAGCTAGATATTGTTGTGGGTGCAAATGACTGTTGTCTATTTTCCTATCACTTCTGGATAATTGATATTTTGCTGTTCAGTATGGTAGGAATTATTGTCAAACAACTCAGATATAAAGCTCTTTTTAAATAGGAGATTGTCTGTTTGCCAGGTATCCTCCATGAACTGGTCCTTCTTGACTCTTGGGCTCAATTCCTGTTTTCTTCTTTCCTCTGATTGCTTTCTTTCTAAGCAAGGGATGGAGAAGATAGTTGGAAGCCTTGAGGATTATGTAAGCGCAGTTTGCCTGGATAGCACCATTTGCGCAGCCCCTAACGTAAGAGGATTTGAACACACAATTCTCATAAGCTTAGGGCTGAAATAATACCCCTTCAAAGTCTACAGGAACACAGAAATTGTAATTGAAGTGCTTTGAAGAACTTGGGAGAGAGTAGCAGGGATACCCTGGAACACGGGTTTGAATGTTTATAGATCCATTATTTTATCAAAATTCCGCTTCAAATGTTGGCCAATTTAAGGCACTTGCTAGCATTCTTTCTATAGCATGAATTACAGATACCTTCAGCATTTTTGAATGTTCAGGGATAAAACTCAGTAGGAGTCTTTCCCCCAAGTACTCTTAGAATTCGTATCAAGACATTATTCATGGTTTGTACCTTTACTTTCTCATTGTTACTGAAAAAGTTTTAATTTTTTTAAAAACAATTTTATTGAAGTTTTTAGTAAACATAGTAAAAACTAATACAAACTAAACTAGAAGGGGAAAAAAAGTTCAGAAGGTGCAGGGAAAAGGGAAAAAAGTAGAAGAGAAGAGAAAAAGAAAAAGGATAATAATAACGAAGTGGCTTCCAAGCTTCATTACACCAAGCATAAACTAATGTAGTAACTTTTCACCCTCTTTTAAAATTAGAAATAAAAAAACTCTTCTTCCCATAGCCTAACTTCTATCTATACACAATCCACAGATCGTCATCTTTTCAGTCCTGGTTTAGCAAAAAGTCCATTAGGAGTTACCAGAAATATCAAACGAATAGAGTTTTAAATTTCTGAGAAATGTTTTGTGCTTTGCTTTACGATGGCGGTCTTACTCTTCACGGGCTAATGCCTTTTTCTAATGTTTTGATCAGAAACAGTATATTTGTTTGGCGGCTGGGATGGGACGCAAGACCTGGCGGACTTCTGGGCATACAGTGTGAAGGAAAATCAGTGGACGTGTATATCCAGAGACACGGAAAAAGAGGCAAGTTTCTTTGTTTCCTTAGGAGCGTGCATTGTAATCCAAGCCGGGTGTTGGCCCAGATAACACAGTTCTGAAGCATGCCTTGAGCAAGCACGGAGGTCAGAACCTCACATTCTCCTTCCTGTGCATTCTAAGAGAATACAAAGTCGTGACCGTTTTGAGTCTCCAGTATCTTTCATAATAGTTGATAGAAATGTTGGCTGTTCTGTTGCTGAACATAAACAAAGATGCTTTGGCAGAACAGAATGAAGCAAAAAACATGTTTAGTGGAAGTTTTGGAATCAATTGGAGACTTTAGTCCAGCAAGCTGTGCTGGGCTTCATCAAATATCTATGCAGAGAAGCACTAAACTAAATCCAACGTT
>NW_006532842.1:232843-260250 GCF_000186305.1 Python bivittatus | reverse complement strand
AGAGAGAGAACACTAACCTTGCTTGAGGTGACTTCTGGCGTGGAGGAAAAGAAGGCGGGTGAGGAGGCGGTTATTGTTTGGAGGGAGAGTCCCCCTCCCTACAGGAAGCCACGTCCACGTGTGTCAGCAGGGAAAATGGCCGCAGATCCTGTTCATCACCCAATGCGGAGTTCGCGAACGGAAGCAAAATTTTGCGAACGCTGCTGTTCGCGAACCGAATTGGTTGTGAACAGAAGCGTTCGTGACCCGCGGTACCACTGTAATTTCCTTCTTTCCATAAGCTACCCTTTCTAATCTTCAAACCCATAAATCACAAGTTCATTTTTCTCTTTTTTCAGCAAAAAGTCCATAAGTCCATATAACTTTCCCTTTCCCTTTCCCTTTCCCTTTCCCTTTCCCTTTCCCTTTCCCTTTTGTAGTTTCATTTTCCACTATTTACTATTTTTCCTAATTATCTTTATTTTCTTTTATAGTTTTTACTTTGTTAAAAATTTCTTCAATAAAAATTATATATGAAAACAAAAGGCATGTTGCACCAGCCTACAACTGCTTAAAGAAGCCATGTCTAGACTGGCACATACCTCGTGGTTGTTCAGATTTTTGCATCCCGGAGACAGTAGCCATATGGGGTGAAGAATAGCTACTTTTGCTCTCATCTTTGAGGTTAACTTGAAAACATTGAGATAATATATGCACGCTCTTTACTTTTGATACCCACTTTTATTGCTGTTTTCCTCAGCCTGGGGGCTTTCAGGGTGTTCAGTTGCAATTCCGTCCTTCCTGGTTGGCATGGACAATGACTGTGATGGCTGAGGATTATGGGAGCTTCAGTCCAGCATGTTGGGAAGGTTGCAGGATGGCAAAGACTGTTCTGCAATACAATACTGTAGATGTTAAAGAAGACTGACTCCATGAGACCCTACCAAACAGGGGCTATGGAATTGACCTCTCTTCTACCACTACCCTGATTGTTTTAGTTGATCTGAAATCAAGATGCCTTTCCATGGGGTGACTGCATCCCTTCATCTCACTCTCCTATCTTATTGGGAGACACTTGAGCTTGGAGGATAAAAGGAGAGCAGGAGGACAGAAGGCAGGTGAATGTGTGAGGATCTTTCATGTTATCTATACTGCAAGTTCTCCTCCTCCTCTTGGTCTCTCCCCTTTTTATTATTCCTGGGTCTGAAATAGGAATGAACTCTTCCAACTGCAGCCACGTGCTTTGATCTTTTCTTGAGATAACTCAGAGGCAGTGTTTGGATTTATGAGTCTTTATAACCACACTAAAATCCTCTGGGGCTTTTCTGCGATGGTAAACCATTCTCATCTTTAAGCCAGGCTTGTGGCCATAAGCAATCAAGATCTGCATGTAGACATTTAAGAGGCAAAAGTCCTCTGCTGACCTTCCTCTGGTCATAGAAACCCAGCAGTGTCCTCTCTACTCTCCTTTTTCCCCTCTTTTGGTAGCCTAATAATTCTTTTATTAGAAACTAGAAATGTTTGGAGCTTATTTCTGAATGACGCGTCTTGTAGAGGCTGTACTTCATTGTCCTGCAACTACCTCGAAGTAGGATTGATTGCATTTGTACACTGCTCTAATCCTAATTTAAAAAAAATCTTTGTGGCTTACAGTAAGATAAAAAGTATAAAACGAAAAATGCAGTGCAATACAACATCAGAATGAGGCAATGATAAAACCACGGCAGTAATCAAATGAAAATCAATAACATTTTAAAAAAGAGACTCAGACACTGGCCCAAAATAGTAACAGTGAAACTACACTTTAGAGGCCCTCTGGAAATGTTCCATCTTAAGGGCTTAGTTCCCAGATGAACCTCTGTGACTGTTGTTCCACAGGGTGGTGACCACCATGGCCAAACACCCTCTCTGAGCTCCATCTCTCTTACCTTGTGTACATGGGGAACATAAAGCATTCCCAAATGGGCTGAGTGTGCAAGATGGGCTGGTTCCACATAGGAGCCAAGCCAGGGAGGACTTTGAAGATCAAACCCAGCTCTTTTAATTGTACCTGTGAAAGCCATTGCAGGTCCTATAGGACAGGTGCTATATGGTAATAGCAGCTCTCACCTGCCAGCATGTGGGCTGCTGCATTTTGCCACAACCGGAGTAGTCTTCAAAGGCAACCTCACATAAAGAAACACTGCAGTAGATTATCATTAAGATGGGCATGAATGACTGTTGCCAGGGCCTCCTGCTGCAGGTAAGGCTACAACTGATAAACCAGATGAAGCTAGGTGAAGTCCTCCCTGGCCACCGCCTCCACCTCCACCTCCACCTCCAAATCTAGGAGTAACTGTGAGTCCAGGAGGGCTTCCAAATCATGGACCTGCCCCTTCAGGTTCCTTCCAGCCAAAGCCCCAGTAGGTTACATATGAACCAGGTCTGAAATACCTTGACCATATCATCTTTCTCTAGATGCTTTGATGAGCTCTGTTACTCAGAAGGAAGTGGCCTGCATAATATATTGCTGATTATATGTAAGATGGGAAAAAAAATCTGTGTTTACAAAACTGTGTGTGTATAGTCTATTCTCTAAAATGTTTTTTGAGAAGGTAATGCAGTGGCACATTCCATCTTTTGAATCAGTACTACCCTTTCCCTTATGATACTGAGTTATCTACGTTACTTATATTAATTGACCCACTCCAATTTGTGTGTGTGCATGTAACTTCCTGTTAAATTGGTGTGTAGTTTCAGTGCAATCTGGACCTGTGTTGTTTAAACTTTCCTGTTTACTGAATTAGTCAAGGACACCAGAGCCTTGCTGTGGGTCTTACCTCAGAGTTTAAATATCATTTTAAGACACATCTCTTGCAGTATGCTGCTTAGCAGTTTTTAAGGAAAACAGTCTTTGCATGATGTAGCCCACAATCCGTCTGCCATAAAATCAGTAAATTAGACACAGCACATTTTTCAGTTAGTCTGGCATTGAGGAGAAGACATTAATTTCTTCTTTTCCTTGTTTTCTCCTCCAGCATGTGGTATAAAATAGTGGCTGTCTGCTCCTTCAAAGCTGCTGTTTTGGTTTTCTGTTTTGTTTTGGAGTTCTAAAAACGATTTTGCTCCGCCTTGTGTATTTTACAGTTCAGTCTTAACAGCAGTGTATTAAAAAAGTTATGAATAGATGTTTCTTGGGCTAGTTCTGCCAGAACACTCCCCTAGGAGGGCTTTGGAATGATTCCCAGGAAGAAATGCTTGTGGAAACATTTGTGGGAATAAACCATCATGTGGAAGCTGCAAGGAAAGGTCAGCAGTTCCTTCATTGACCCTGAGTACTTTCATGGAGATGGCGGACTTGGCTGTTAGTATGAACCTTGTGGAAAGCCTATTCTAGTAAGTAACCTGTGCATTGCACTAATTCAGCTCCTGTGGAAGAAAGAGTAAGTTCCCCATGGACTGATCTGTTCAGGGAGGAAGTTCATTCAAACTTGTTTTTTCAGGATTTTTTTGGAAGATGAATGAAGTTCCATTCAGTGTGCTTCTGATGGGGTCTGATGTCTTCTCACTTGACAGATCATCAGGTAGAGCGATCAAGTTCTGTCTGAATAGAACCAGTTGGCACTCCAGTGGAGTTCACCTGATCAGATGCTTCCAAAAATAAATCTTTGCACATAAAAAAAAAAATGATCAGGAATAATGCTTCTAGCTTAGTTCTGTCTTTGATGTGAACATTTTTGTGCACTGAATGCCAGTACACCGGGAGTGCATTTGATCAAGTGAGTTTGGATTGTCATTCATGACCTACAAAAGCCAGTTCTGAGATGATCTCCAGGTTTTGTGTGCTATTAGGATATCTATTTAAAAGTTCATTAATTTTTATAATACTTGATTTTAACTGCAAAACATCTGATGGTAAAAAAACAACAACCCAGGCAATAAATATTTTAAAGCAAGAAAAAAAATTGCAGTATTGTGGCTCCATAGCTAACAAAGCATTCTGAGCATCTGTGTGGAAATAATGGTTGTTTTGATCAAATGGAATCAACATCTGTACTAGGGCAATGCTCAAGAGAATGTGGAAGATCCAGTTTTTAAGAGAAAGCTACGGGAAGCTGTTCCGTTAAAGTAATGTGAGGTCTGTTTCTGGCAGATATTCCTTAGTCACTTAAATGAATGTTCTTTGCAGCTTTTTACTTAGTTCCTGGCTATAGATTTTGAATGACTACACAAGCAATAGTTCATGTCACCATTCGTAATGGATACTTTTCGGCTTCTTAGAAGTTGAGGCTGGTTGTGATGCTGTGTGCAGTTGTAGGCCCGTAAGGTTCACTGCCTGTTGTATAACAGGGAGTATTGTAGGCTTGGTCTTAAGTTGTAACTTTATCTGTTCAATGTTGCCTTAGCATGTTAAGTGAATATTAACCTAGCCATTATGGTTTGAACCATGGATTATGGCATAGTGTATAGTGTGACCCCAGCCAGTAGTAACTTACATAGCAAACTACATTTAACCAAGGTATGGTTTAGCATGAGAGTCAAGACATTGCCTTACTGACTTCAGTCAAGGATGTCCAGTCACATTACACAAGAGTGACTTCTTTTTGGAACATCTAGATCATCAGCCCTCCCTACAGATTTTGCAGAGGGAAACAATGCACTGTATTGATTCTGCATTCAAAATTTTGTGCCTGCTGATCTAGAAAGTAAGACTTTTAATTATGTGCAACATCTCAGAATGGGTGAGTTCCCTTTGATTAGAATTTTGAAACAGCACTGAATGGCCCCTTACCCATGGCAGCAAATTTCTTTTGTTGTTAAGGAAATTGGGCTTGATCCTCCCGAAGTCCCATCTGGCTGTATGATTTTCTACAAGAGTTTCAGTTTGCTTTCCCCTTCATTTGTCACTCCAGACCAAGAATACATCTCTTGTGGTATTGTCCACCCTAAGCCCCCTTTGTTCTTGTCAGCTCTTTTTTTAATATTTCATTGGTCCTGCTGTGTTCTCCATAATGTCGAATTTGGGTTGTTGCTCACACAGTCTTGAAGTTGGTTGATACAATGGGCCTGCTGTTGCCAGGGTGTTTTCCAAAGTTATAGGAAATGAGCCGTTCCATTTGAGTCGGTCGTTGAAGTGAATTGCAAGCATGTGCCTTGGAAAATTTGATACGGATATTAGGATTTATACATAAGCATGATTAAGGAGTGCCTCATCTTAAGGACTTGTCTTTCTGCTTGGTGAATCTTCCAGTGTTTTGAATCAGGTTTTAGTAATTCAGAGTTTCTGTTCTGCCAAAGCCTCTGCACCTCAAATTTTGTTCCTGTAAATTTTAACACCGTATAGTGAGTTTCCAATCTCCTGCCTTGCACAAAGAACCAGGGAAGAGCAGTAGGCTAATAAAATAGTTGCCTTTACATTAAACAGTATAGTGATTTTCTGCCGGTTTTCCCAAAGGGAGTTTCAGTTGGCTAAAGATCTGAAGATGTTTCTTGGGTAGGAGTGATTGAGCAGCTTCCCTAAAAAAAAGTGCCAGAGGGAATTAATGCTTTTCTGTGTGCTATCACACATATGCCCCTCCAAGAACCCAAAGTTCTCTGTGAGAGTTTCACCGATGGAAGAGAGCTGAATCCCAAGGTCTGTGTAGTCCTAGACTTATTCGCCTTTGGCTGCTGGAAATTCTTAGAGTTGCAATCTCCAGTATTATTGTTGAAGAAGTCTGCTCTGGACTCTGTGGGCCACCCCAGATGTATTTGCTTGTCTCCCTGTCAACAGGCATAACACGTTTTCCATTCTTTCTGCTCTCCAGAATGGTCCGAGTGCTCGGTCCTGTCACAAGATGTGCATTGACATCCAGCGAAGACAGATCTACACCTTGGGTCGTTACCTGGATTCCTCTGTGAGGAACAGCAAATCTCTGAAAAGCGACTTCTATCGCTATGACATCGACACAAATACCTGGATGCTACTGAGTGAGGATACGGCCGCTGATGGAGGTCCCAAACTTGTGTTCGACCATCAGGTCAGTGTGATTTGTGCCCTAGGATTAAGAGCATTTGAAAGTTTCATTAATCGTATTTGTATTTGTAATTATGGCTTTACAACATCAAGGATTATGATGCTTTGTGAAGAATGAAGAAGAAAAGATCCTTGATCTACAGTTTAGAACCAGAAGGAGAAGACACAACAGGAAAGTGAAAGAACTGGAGGGTGGAATCAGTGGAAAAATTGCATTTATATTTTGAGTTGATATAGTTAAGGTTTTATCACAGTAAGAGTGGGCAGGTTTTTCTTGTTTTTTTTTAAAGAACTGTGATCATGATCCATCCAGAAACACAGTGAATGAGGATAGTAATTTTGTCTTCCACCCACTTCTCTTTTTCCCTTCTGAGCTTTCTTTAATATCCTACCCAGAGATCTCCCCAGATCAATTTTTTTGGCTGAGTGAGATTTAAGTCTGGTTGACGTTGCTGGGAGAGAACGTGGAAAAGTGTATATATAAAAAGCTTGACAAGAAAGAGTGGGTTGAAGAGAGGAAAATGTAAAATGCTGAGAGAAAAGAAGCTAGTGTATGTGTGTGTTTATGTAGAAAAACAGAGATGGGAAAGGAGAGTAAGAGAAGTAAAATGTCTATAGGATAGGACATTTTTGAAAGAATGAGATAAAGAATAAAAAGACATTCTTGAAAGAATAAGGAAAGTAAGAGATCTATTAAATGGGATTTGGTCAGAAACTGAGTGGAGGAAAAAAGTGAGAGCTGCTAATCTGATGAAATATGGTCTGTGGAATTGCTGTGGCACAGTCTGTGGGGCTAAAAAGGGGACTTGAATATCAAGGACGCTGGGAAGACAGAAGGACATCCCAACCATTACTTTTGGATCTGCCCTTCATCTTCATCCCACACAAGGGCTACCTTTTATGGCAGTCCCTTCTCTTCTCCAGCCCCTTGCTGCCCTATCCTGGTTCCTTGCTTGGAGTATACTCTCAGGTTCATGGTGATCCTTCCATACCTAAATGCTCCAGCACCTTTTTCTTTTCTTGCTCTTCCCTCTTCCATAAGAACTCCTTGCTTTGTGCCCCCACAAAAACAAAGGAAGGTGACAGTGTTTCCACCTTGCTCCATTTCTGGTGTCAGAGTCCCAGGGCCTGAATATTCTTTTCCTAGCAGCAGGGTTCAAGAGAATCAACTTTTGGGGAAGGAACAGGTGGAGCATTATGCCAACATGGACTGCATTAAATAAACTCAAAGGGCTTGTGCGTTCATTTGGGTCCTGGGAATGGAATGGTGGCTAAGATCTTCTATCCAGCAGAGTGCATCTTTGTAAGTAAACATTAATAGCTTGTGACATTCTAATTGAATTTTGTATTCTGTTATTTTCAAGGTCTCCCACACTACCCAGTGTATTGTACTGCCTAAGTAAAGGACCTTGTGACCTACATGTACTATTATTTGATTAGCTTCAGGGTTTCAGAGACTAGTTCATGGAACAAGTTTGTATTTTAAAGCATACAGGTAGACCTTGACTTACGACCACAATGAAATTCATCGTTAAGCGGTGCAGTCATTAAGTGAGGCATCATGTGACTGCACCCGATTTTACAACCTTTTTTGCCATGGCTGTTAAGCAAGACATCACATGACTGCGATTTGCGACCTTCCCTGCTGGTTTCCCCATTGACTTTGCTTGTCAGAAGCCAGCTGGGAAGGTTGCAAATGGCAATTACATGACCGCAGGATGCTGCTGTCGTAAATGTGCGATGGTTGCCAAGTGCCCGAATCATGATCATGTGACTGTGGGGATGCTGTGACAGTCGTAAGTGCAAGGACCAGTTGTAAGACACTTTTTTCAGTGTTGTCATAACTTCGACTGGTTGCTAAACAAATACTCATAAGTCAAGGACTACCTGTAATGTTTTTAAAAGTCTTTTTTCATGACATCAAGCCATACTGCATGTGTGACTTTTAATGAAAATGCCTCTCATTTGTTGCAGATGTGCATGGATTCAGAGAAACACATGATCTATACCTTTGGGGGAAGGATTTTGACATGCAATGGCAGTGTGGACGATAGCCGAGCCAGTGAGCCACAGTTCAGTGGCCTCTTTGCTTTTGACTGTCAGTGCCGGATATGGAAACTCTTGCGAGAAGACTCGTGTAATGCTGGCCCTGAAGATGTCCAGTCCAGAATAGGACACTGCATGTTATTCCATTCAGTAAGGATGAGCTCTCAGTGGGACTGCTTACTTTCTTGGCCCGGGTGTTATTTATTAAAACTCTATAATGAATATTAAAAACAGCTCTGAAAGCTCTGATGGTGCTTACCCTTGCCCTGATTAAAAGAGGAAGTGGGCAGTAATGTGGATTATGAACTAATGGTGCAATCTTTATTTTTTTTCCAAGCTAGTTTGGTTCTATGTATACCTGTAGTATGAGAGGCAAAGAACAGAGAACCATATTTCATCTCTCTGCAACACATCTCTATTAAAGATGTGATTATACCTGGTAGTAAGTGAGAAACCAATTTTTTTTGGCCAGGATGATAGCCAGGCCATTTCTCTGGATGTACTTGAAATACACACTTTTAAAGTTGGCCCACTTTGTCATTTGTTTCACTTTGACCAGCTGTTGCAGACCAGGTCTCAGTACTGCAGATGCTAGATATCATGGCTGGAATATTTAAAGACTCCTCCTTGTTTATAATACACTGTTATTAAATGTGATGTGCATTGTGAAAATCAGCATAGAAGAGAGAAACCACAAGTCATCTGGGAGTTGGGTGACCTAGAAATCGGATGGCTGGCTGGTTAGAAACCCTGTAGGATGATGCATTTTTATCAACCAAGGAAACAGTGATAGACCCTGGAGCAGTGGAGGAGAGCTTAAAATTATATATGGCGTGGATAGGGGAAGGCTTACTCCTTGGGAAATAGCACAAAAGAGGAAGTGCTCGTTAGCTGGATTCAGAATAGATAAAAGATGCTCCTTCACACCGTGCATGTAGTGCAGCTTTGGATTCCCTGACAAAAGATGTCCCCATGACCATCCCCATCTATGGCTTCAAAGGGGGGTTACAGAAATGGATTTTGGATATGGCTAATAGCCATGGTGCATTATCTACAGCATCAGAATACTGGTTGCTGGGGAATTTAAGCTAGAAGTGGTTGAGGGTTGGCCTGCCAAGATGCTCATGGCATAAACGGAGGGCTGGTTGAGACAGGCCTTCAGCTTGATCCAGCCCAAGCTCTGATGTTCTTGGGCTTTGCACTGAACTCCTACCTTTAATCAGTATAATTGCTTCGTTATTATTACTAATAAGCAAATGGGGCACTAAATATTGTGCAGGCTGCTGCTGATAACGATCGGAAGGATAGGAAATACTTGGCAGACGGCATCCGCAAAATGCATGTCTGCAAAGATTAAACCTACTTATTCTTTCCCTCTTTTTCCTTTTGGCTTTTGCAGGGAACAGACGTCTCATTGCTTGATCCCCTTAGTTTATGGCTCTGCAGGCCGATTCTGGCCTCTGAATTTCAAGAAGTAGGAGCGTGCCACGTGTGCTGTGTACACACGTGCACACACAAAAGCATTTTTAAACCATTCCTGTTCTAAGCTGCATCTGAGTAATGCCTTGAACTGCTACGATCTTCCCCTGGCCTTAAAGACGGCTTTGCGTTGCCTTGAAATCAGCAATTTAGAAAATGCTAAAAGCCCTTTATGCAGCCTGCCTATTCTAGACCATACTTAGAAACGTCTTGCAATTAACGACTCAGTGCATCTTTTTTTCCTTCCCTTTTAGAAAAATCGTTGCCTGTATGTGTTTGGTGGACAAAGATCAAAAACGTACTTGAATGATTTCTTCAGTTATGATGTAGACAGCGATCACGTGGATATCATTTCGGATGGCACCAAAAAAGACTCAGGGATGGGTGAGACCACTTTGTTTTACTTCCTGGGGTGACTGACAGTAGGTTCAGTAGAGCAGTTCTGCGTCCTGTTTGTTCCAGGAGGTGCATGCTTGCCTGAATGTATCCTTCTAATGCAGGGTTTCTCAACCTCATCAACTTTAAGATGTGTGGACTTCAACTCCCGGAATTCCCCAGCCAGCATGGGGATGCATAGGCCCGTGCCTAGCACCTTCTAATGCATAGGCCCGTGCCTAGCACCTTCCATTCATAGATGCACATTTTGTACTTTCCTGCAAGTTCTCCATCTTCTTATCTCAGATGTTTTATTTATTTACCCTGGTATGTTTTGAGATTATCTTTTGGTTAAGAGTGAATGTGTATGTGTGCGCCTTCAAGTCAGCGTTGACTCCTGGCAACTGCCTGGACTTATTCCCGCAGTTTTCTTGGCAACATTTTTACATTTTTGGAAGTGGTTTGCCCTGGCCTTCCTCTTCCTAGGGCTGTGAGATAAGGACTGGCCCAAGGCCACCCAGATGGCTTCGTGCCTAAGGCAGGACTAGAACTCACCGCCTCATAGTTTCTAGCCTGGTGCCTTAACTCCTACACCAACCTGGCTCTCTTAAGAGTGAATAGCAATCTTTTAAAATAGGGCAGAATTTTAAAAAAGAAAGAAAAAAAGCCAAACCCACAGCCTTGTTTTGGTAAAGGGAGTCTTTATTCTCTGATCCAATAAAAAGAAAAGTTGGAGGAGTTTTGTTTTTGTTATTACAGCAGTTACAGCTGTGTTTTGGAAGGGGTCATCTTATTTTGGAAAGCGATGTGTCCAAAATCTACGTGATAAATTTTGACGGAGCAGAAACATCTGCTACCTAAAATTTAGAAGAGCCACTGGAATGTTGTTCTTGTTTTTTGAACCTCCTGAAAACATTCCAGGTTCTTCTTGAGATGGGACATAATTTAAATAAAATCAGATATTTATTCTCTAGTACATGTAGACGTGGATATATGCAGACATGAGTGCTGGCTCATATGGAATAAAAGAGTCACATTTGTTTACCCAAGTACTTCCTAAAGCTTTGCACCACAGTTTAATGAGGTGTTTTAGAATGTGATGTCCTCTGGAGCTTTTACAAACTATTACAAACCCAGCTTGCATGGCCAGCGGTCAAGGATGATGAGAATTCTGGCCTTAAGTCATCTGAAGGGTCCTAAATTGGAGAAGCTTGCTTTCTTAATGAAGGGGAGCTTTGGTTCCCCCCCCCCCGAAGAAGCTGCGGCTACATAACCTCTGTCTTTAGGGAGAGCAAATGGTTGTTTGTTTCTCTAGTGGGCACCTGTGATGAGTTCATTTTCTAAGGGAAACAGATCCGTCTTGTGGCTGAGCAATCCAGCCATCATCCTCTGGCCAAACATATTAATTGCACATTGGATTTAGACAAATGAGAACAACATAATTAGCCATCTTAAAAAAGAGAGAAAAGAAGAAAAAACCTGTGATGCTGAATATCAGCCTTTGTAGGCAAATGACTCATTTAGAAATCATGAATGAATAGAATTCTAGTTTACCGTCCTCGTGTGTCTGTGAAAGTAAATAAACAGCTCTGAACATTTCCCTTGTTTATGAAGGGAAATATTAGAATGAGTCTTTCTTAACAAGGAGGAACAAAAACCCATTATATCTGAAGCCCCACGCGTTGAGGAGGAGTTGTTTCAGTTGCAGTAACTCATTTTGCCTTGTGTTTCCATGCAACCGGGGCGTCTTCTCCTCTTCCTCTTCTCAGTGCGCTCATTTGATAAACGAATGTCTTCATAGTGGGGTCCAGAAAGAGATGAGGTCAGTTGGTGGAAGACGGGGACAGGGCAGCCTTCTCCAACCTGCCACCATCCAAAATTCTTGGAACTCCGTTTCCCAGATCCCCCAGCCGTTTGGAGATTCTGGGAGATGGGCCAGATGGAAGGAAAGCTGGGTGGAGGCTGTTGTTACATGCAATCTCCATGTTTAGAGGTAGAAGACTTTTGAATACCAGCTGCAGGATAACAAGCAAAATAATGTGTCTTTCCTTTTGTCTCCTGTTTGTGAGCTTCCTGGAAACAGGGTGTTGGCAACAGGATGTTGGACTATTGACTCAGCATTTGATTGCATTAGGAATAGATTCTCTTTTAAAGCAGAGGTGTGTAACTTTCTTTTTTAACTGATAGCTACATTTGGCATGCAGCCTTTTGCCAGTGGGCTCAGGACAAAAATCTTAATTTGGGTAATTTGATTATTTAGTAGGATTGTTCTCCATGTATTTAACAAGTCACCTTCTATTACAATTAGGTGACAACCTTTAGAGGTGTCCTGGGGCTGAATTCTTGGTTTGGGGGGGGGGGGGTTCAAGATTCTGTTACTGTAGTCTACATCAGTAAAGGATAATTCCAGCCAGACTTGTGGAGTCTGTTTTCTGACCTGGCCTACCTTGAAGGGCTGATATCAATCTTAAAAGCATAACTGTTCCCTCCCTCTTGTACCCCAGTGAATTAGAGTAGAGCCAGTCTGGGCTTTTTTCTCATGCTTTCTCCAAGGTCATCTCTGTGGCTCTCCAGTTTCACAGAGTTACAGGAACTCAGACTGTAGACCTCTTGTTCCAGTGAAGATGCCCACTTCTTTCTTCCCTGGAGTCACATCTTAGTAAGGGTTGGAGACAAACCCGCACCCAGGATTTACTGTTATTACAAACCCAGCCTAATGTTGCTGTTGAGACTTCCACAAGAGAATGTTGGGTGATATAATTTCATTAGTGCGTTAGAGCAAATTCAGCGTGGGGGATCCGCTGTACCGTATCCGTCCTTCTTTCCTTGGATGTGGGAAATGCAGGTTCACATCCCTGCTCAGTTTCTAAACTCATTGGATAACTTTCTGTGAATACCCTATTACTCACATTAACACCCCCCACTACCCCCATAGTTATCAGAGGAAAGCAGCTACAGCTATAAATGTGGGTCAGAAGGACCAAAGACCTCGTTCCATCTTTTCAGGGATTGTAGAACTGTGTTTTTACACACCTGCTTCCCCAAAGCAGTGTGGTATATTGAGAGCCATTTCAGTCAGTGATAATGACATAGGCGACTGTTGTTCAAAGGGAATTAAAACTGCAAGAAGATCATTTAATAAATGCCAACCCTTTGGTGTGCCTAATGTAGATCTGTAGATACCTGCTTTGATAAGTCAGTGAAGAATCTTTAATTTTGGTAAGGGAGTAGCCAAAGATGCTTAATTTGTCACTTCTCGATTAGGGATACTAGTATGTTTTAGGTTCAGCCTGTCTGCAGTAGGAACAGCCAAGAAGCAATTAATACGGAAGCAGCTTTAGTGATTGTTTTTTTGTAAACTGCCCAGAGTCACTTCCTAGTGAGATGGGTCGTGACCAACTTTGACATACATACATACATACATACAAATAAATAAATAAATACAAATTGTCTTTGGATTTTCTGCTCTGTGCTGTTTCGTATCACCTGCTGCTTTTTAAGAACGGTACAGGTTTTTTTTTTTTTAATTTCAATTCAGATGATAAAGCCTCAACATGAATTAAACGGAACATTCTAACATCCAACTCTGGTGCTCTTAATCCATGATCTGACCATTTTGTTTTTAAATGGATGCTGACCTTAAACGTTCAGCTGGAAATCTAGTTCTTATAGGATGCTGGTTTCTTGTGAGTTGATTGTAGTGTTTTTCCATGTACTATTCCCTGAGAAGAGTAGAAGAAGATGAAAGCATAGGCGAGACATGCAGATAAATGCAAAAAGGGCTACCAGAAAGTACAACCTTTAACGTTAGTCTGCTTTGCCAATGATGCTTGTCGGATGAACAGATCCCTTTTCATAACCCTAAACTGGTCTTCTTTTTCCCTTTCTCTCACCTGTTCCTCACCCTGCCTCATCCCCATCCAGACTTGGTCTCCCCCACTTTTTTCTGCCTTTCTCATTGCAGCTCCCTCTTTTCTTAACCCCATCTCTGCCTTGTTTTTCTTCTCTCATTTTGGCTAACTCTACTGGAAGGAGGGAGACGAATATGTACGCGGGTATGTTAATAAGAGACTGAAGGATCAGCGTGGTGCCAATGGGGATCAGTTAATTTTATAAATGGGACACCATGTGTTACAGGAAATTAATTTTAATCAGTAGATATCAGTTCTGTGTTTTGTTCAGTCCTGGCCTTGTCTCATTTGGAGGTATGGTCTCTGATAGTTTTCTGTCTGTAGTCCCTCCTTAACAAGACATACGTATGTGTTGAAGAGGGAACTCTTCTGAGGAACGATTATTCTAGCTCTGTCTACTGATTTCCTTTCATGGCTTGTGCATCATTTTAACTGCTTAGTATTTTAGGCTAATGTGTATTCCACACCTGTTGCTAAAAGGCAAACATTTAGATATTTACAGTTCTACTTTCTTTTCCCTTTTCCCTTTTTTTTTTTTTTGCTACTGGTAGCAAGACTGTGGGTGGGAATGTACCTAGCAATTTTTATGGGTGAGTTAGTAAAAATAGCAGGCTTGACAGCATCTTTGTACAAAAGCAGCTGTGAACTAAATTTGTTCAGAAAGTAGGTGCCATTCTTTCTCTCTCTTTCTCTACCCCCCCCCCGCCCTTTTCCTGGCAACACTTCTGTTTTATATGTAAAAGTTGGACTGTAGTGTTTTCCTGTTTTCACTTGCCTTGGCAGAGTATATAGTAATGCAAGTTGCTTTGCTTTGGGGGCCAATTTGTATGATTATGTCATGCAATTTAAAGAGGGAGGTGTGCATATTCTGTATCCATTTCTGACACTATAATCCTTGGGAAAGTGGAATATTGTATTCTACCTCTGCCAATACATTTATTCATTGAAAAAATAACTAAAAGAGAGATATACAATATGGGGTTTTGGAGTATAGTTTCCACAGTCCTTCACCATTGGCATTGCTAGCTAGGGCTGGTGGGTATTTGTCTAAAGCTTCTTGCCAAATGCTTCTAAAAAAAAAAATTCCAAAAAATCCTATACACAAACATTTTTATGGGTCTGTGACTAAACATAAGGGAGCAAGCGTTTGTTTTGAATCCTGTTATTCTGTAGGGTAGAAAATGAGACAGTGTGGAAGGAAACCCCTCAATTTTATCCCAAACACTATAACCCTTTTGGAACACAGGATGTGTTTTTGTTTCAGGCTCAAACTGTGAACATTTGAAAGGTCATTCTGAGTTTGGAACATTTTGCACAACCCCTACTGGCCATATATTTGATGGCCTTGGCTGGAATATTTTAGAAAATGTGAATATTATAGCATTCTTATCACAAAGTACACAGATCTTGCCCTTTATTGATTGAAAAAAAGCGTAATGCTTAGTTACTGTGCTTAGTTACATCATAAACCTTGCACATAAGCATTTATTCTGTGAGTAGGTGCTTGCATCTTCCACACTGAAAAGGAACACTTGAACTGGGTCATTTCTTGAGGCAGCCATAGTTGGAGCTAGAAGGGAAATGCACATGTGTCTGTGCATCCATGCTTGCACATTTTCATGTGCTTGTCCCTCTGTGTGGTTCACTCACATGAGTAAGAGTGAGAACAGCAAAACATTTAAAGCTTCTACGTGGTCCTTCTTTGCTCTGTTTATCACTTTCCTCTTTCTTTATCTGATGCGAGGGTTGAAATTCTCATGCATTCATCATCCTTGGATATTGGACGATTGACATCTCTCTCCACCCCTGAAGCTCGTTTAGACCATTCCTTCCTTCCTTCCCCCTGCTTGAAATAGTCTTCTTAAATAGAGTGTATGGTTATCGCCAGCACCTATGGGATAGGAATGATGTTAAAGTCAGCATCTCTCCATCCTAATGAAATGTTGGGTGACTGTTGCTTCTTTTCCCGTCATCAGTAGTTCCTCCTGACTTATGCTTCTGATTTGCAAATGGGTGCTGGTAACAGTTGACTTCTTATCGGCTCATTGTTGAGGGGGAGGTGGATTTTTATACCCTCAGGGCCACAAAGCTGAGAGGCTGGGAGAATCTGGATTGCTATTTCAGGACCTCAGTGAGGTGTCCTTCCTTTGAAGATCTCACGCTGGCTAGCGAAGGGAGCTGCAGCATTTTGAAACGGCACCCTTGGTTCAGCTCTAGCTAGCACCAAAAACAAAAGCCTGCTTTTTTTGCTTTTACAGCACAGGGCAGCCTTTTAAAGATTGCTCTTCTGCTTTTCTTTTGGTTTTGCTGTCAAGAAGAGTGTTTTTGCCAAAGAGAAAACAGGCAAAATTAGACATAGATAACATTTCAAATGCAGTATTGCAGTATGTAAGAGCTCAGCTTTTTTTCTTTCTTTCCTCCTTTAGGCAGTGTCTTGTTTTGACAGGGGTCAGCCCATGTGGCCATGTGACGTGTTCCACTTAGTCATGCTGCCTAAGTCCCTTTGCTTTGGATCATAGCTGAAGCGAAGCAGCCTGGCCCTGTGCCATATGAGTAAAGCCTTTCTCTTTGTTGAGACCCTGAATCTTGGGGTTCATCTAGTGAAATAAATTGGTGAGTCACTCTGGACAGTCTCACTGAAAAGTTCTTGGCTCTTGACCTGAGCTTCCAGATTCAGCTGCTTCAGAATGTGGTGGTGGACATGATTCTCGATGCCCCTTTTTTAAAAAAAGAATGGGGCACATTCACAGAAGGTGAAAGATCCTCCAGTGGTTATTGCTCATAATAACTAAATGGAGCTTCTGCTTCAGAGGCTGTATGTCTGCACATTCCCATCATGGGGGAGGGAAACCACAGGGCACTGTCTTCCTGAAACTGAATCTGTCCACCCGATTCAAGAGGACCTGCTGAGGATGTCCCCACTGCAAATGTACATCGGTTTAGTATCCTCTCTCCTAGCATTCCATCAAGGATTAAAAACTTTATTCTGCGGTGTCTTTAGATCTGTTGACTTGTTGTAGATGTTCCGTTTTGGGTGGGTTTGATCAGTCTGAGTATTTTGTTCTTCGTGTATACTACATTGTAGGCCATCCAGAATTTTCTGATTGGAGTAGGTTATAAATACTGCAAACTAAAGTAAAATAAATATTCCCTAGAAGAATCAAACTGACCACTTTGGTGGAAAAACTGCTCCATTAGGTACATCCTTTGAATATGATTCAGTAAGACCGCTCTTACATTACTGTTCTTGGGATTTTTCCAGGAATGAGAAAGAGAACAGCCCCTTCTTCTTCCTTTCCACCCTGCCTCATGGGTTAACCTCAAAGCTTGTAATGGTTTTGTCAAATTGCTCCAGATGTTTCTTCATGCCCTGTGCCCCTATTAAGTAAGGCAGCGTCTACAGCTGCATATTCACATGAGCAGTTGTGAGAAGATTGTGGTTGTCCCCTGGGATGTATGGAGTTACAGTGCAGTCAAGCAGCTATAATCAGTGCTGCCAGCTGCAGAGTTTCAGGGGGCATATTTCTACCCTTACCTGGAGATGTCTTGGGGCCTTTTGGGTGCAAAGACACTCTGTTTCTCAACCTTGCCCACTTGAAGATGTGTGGACTTCAACTCCCAGAATTCCCCAGCCAGCATGCTGGCTGGGGAATTCTGGGAGTTGAGGTTCACCCAGCTTCAAGTGGCCAAGGTTGAGAAACACTGATCTAGATCCTCTTCATTGTTGGAGAATAAGGCCCTTTCCACACACACCCCACCTCTCTTTCTGTGCTCAATGAGATTCTAAAGAAGAAAGCTTTGGAGCCCTATCTTTTTGTAGATTTATTTGCGGGATTTATTGGCATGTAAAAGGCTGAATAAAAGTCCCTGTGTGAGTGTTACCCAGATTAAGTGCCTTCAGTCTGAAGCTACTTTGCAAAACTGTTGTCTGTCTTTAAAGAGGAACTCTATGAATGAGAAGGCTCATGTTTAAAACAAATGCAGCAGACTTATGAGTCAAACCACTTCTTCCTCAGCCATATCTTTTTTACTAGCCTACTCAGTTGCCCAGCAGGACTTCCATGTATTTTAAATACAGTGAAAAGGAGGAAAAAAAATTAAATGCATCGACAGAAGTATAGTTCCAGTAAAAGAGAATGTATGTAGCTCAGGGTTCTGCTGTGGAGTTCTTGGTGCCCTCTGAGCTCAGAGAACATCAAGAACTCCACAGAAATAAAGTTTCCAGCTCACAAGATATATAGGAGTTCTACTTTATCCAGTTTGGGTTGGATCACATCTCAAGTATTGTGACCAGTTCCAGCACTACACTTAAAATTTTTTTTGGAACAATACTGCAAGAAGGATGATAAGGAGACTTGAAACTTAATCTTATGGGGAAGGAACAGGAAAGTCTTGAGAAGATATCTAAAAGATGACACACAGAAATAGTTCTAGGACCTTGGCTTTGAAAGATGTATTCAAGCTGAAGCCAGACAGCCGTCCGTCTGGGATATGTTGTTTGGGATTCCTGCTCTGAGCAGGAGGTGGGACTGGATGGTCTGTAGGGAGTAAGGAAGATGACCTTGACGGAGATATACAGGATCTGTTGCAAAAGGGGCTGGAGCGTTTTTAACTCCAGAGTGAAGCAGACGCTTCCCTGATTCACTGAACTATAAGGAGGAGAAGGAGGAACAGCACAGTCTGGCTTTCAAGAATCTGTTGTTATAGCCCATCTCAGTAAATGTAGTGTTTGCCCACCTGTCGAGTTGACTTCTTGGCCTGGTCTACGTAGTGGGGCTGACGTGCTCTCAGTAACCCTCTTCCAACTTTAGGATTCTGTGCAAGTAGACTTAGACTGCTGTATCAATTCTTGGCAATGTGTTGTAAATTCATTTAGGTAGAATATAATTAATTTCTTATTAAATAGACATGTTAAGGGGGAAGGAGGAGGCAGCTACAGTGGTGCTTAAAGTGTGTGAACCCTTTCTAATTTCCAGTATTTCTGCATCAATATGACTTAAAACGCGATCTGTTCTCCACACAAGTCCTCAAACTAGATAAGGAGAACCCAGTTAAACAAATGAGTCAACAACTTTATACTGTCTGGCAAAAGTATGTCCAGCTTTGCGTTCAGTAACTGGGGTGCCCCTTCGGCAGCAATAACTGAAACTCTGTGTTTCCAATAACGATTGATCAGTCCTGGGAGGAATTGTAGCCCATTCCTCCTTACAGAACAGCTCCAGCTCAGGGATGTTGGTGGGCTCCCTCGCATGAACTGCCCACTTCAGGTGCTCCTACAACATTTCTGTAGCATTAAGGTCAGGACTTCAACTCAGCCATTCCACTGTATGATGTTACCTCATCTTGTACCATGTTCAGTTGTTGCTATGATTGGATGGAAGCCTGTTCCAAGTTTCCTTCTGTGTAGTCACCTACAGATCTCCTCCATTTTCCCCCTTTCACAGAGCAGTGAAAGTGGCTGGGTTGGTCCATTTGGAGAACTGTTTTGGGGGCAGGAGTGTCTCGGTGGCCAAAATCCCAGCTTTGTGACTGCGCTTTGGAAGTTGCAGATTCTGTCCTGTGCCCATGATGTTTGGCAGCAATCCTGGCACAGGGGCAGCCCTGGACACCCCAAAATGCCTGTTTTGCCTTCATCGCCCCCCACTGCACCGTGTGCTTCCAGTTCAGAACTCAAACGTCAGTGTTTCCTCTCTGCTTCTCATATTCAAAATAATTCCAAAGGGGACTCTCTTTTCCACCACTGTGTTGAGATAGCAAATATAAACCCAGTGCCGAGCAAAGGGTTTTGTTTTGCTTTGTTTTTCTATCTGCACATCTGAGTCACACACGGCTTTTTCTTGTTTAACACTGCCTCTCGTGTTTATGCTGCTGAGAAGTGCTTAGTCACACTGTGAGGTGCCTCCCTCCTCCTCCCCCTTTAGAGTTTGGGAAAAGCTTGGAGGAAAATACTGGGACTGCCGAGATTGAGATGCTGCTAGGCTGCCCTCCCTCGGCCTGTGAATTCGGAAGAAATGCCCAGGGTGAGAAATTAGGCTGGGAGCTTGCACGTGGGTACCGATGGGATTTGCAACCACCCGCGACCCCGAGCAACTTGACCGGATGTCAGGCATTTTTGCCCAGATTGCTCCCCCCCCACCCATGCCTGTAAAATGATCCAGAAGGAGAGAGAAAAACAGAACCAGCGCCCAGATCACATGCCGGTTACACATGCCAGCTGAAAAGCCGGTTGCTCTGGGAAACAGGAGCAGGACCTACCCAGTAAACATTAGAACAGCCAATTATTTGATTACGCTTTTATGGGAATTAATGTGAGGTCTTCAACCATCCTCCAGGGCATCCAGGCATCATCTTAAGTGGAAACACACTCCGGTGCGGCTTTGGCATATCCCTTTTGTGGCCACCTTAGCGTTCCTCATGAAAGAATTCTCACTTTTGCTTTAAATTCCCAGGGTGAGAGTTCCGGAATGAGCAGATGGACCACATCTTGTTTGGAGGCAGTGGAATCCAGCACGGTTTGGAGGGCTGTGCATTGGCCAGCTCAGTTTGGCTCTGCTCTTCTCATCGGAGTAAGGGTGCAGCTATGGACAAAAAAAGCTAGGTTTTATAGAAGCATTAGTTTCACCCAGTTAGAGATTTCCTTTCTGGATTACTTGTTTGAGAACTAGTGTGGAGTTGGTAATACTGTGTTCTATTACTGTTGGGGGAAGAAAGAACCAGGCTGAGAACAGATCATTCTGGAGAAAATCTGTCTGTGTGGTCACTAAGAGTGAGACCAACTTGATGGCACATGATCTTCATCAGTGTTGGAGAGATCTTGAATTTCGCCTCATCCATGAAGCTCCCTGATGATTGTGGGTTCATCAGAACCTCCTCCTGTTCTGTCCTGTCCTACTTCACAGAATGGTTCTGAGGATTACAATGAATGTCTTGGAGCAGTGGCAGGAAAATACATTGAATGGAATTGTTAACCAGAGAGAGAGAAAGAAAGAGAGATTAGGAAGTTATGGCCCATCTAGGTGAACATTTGGTCCTCTTTTTTTCCTACCATTAAAAAAGGGAACAGTGCTGGTGATCACTCCAGTTCCAAATGCCTTGTTTCCAATCAGTCTTCATTCCAGGGATAATAGATCTAGGATAGGTTGAATGGGGCTGCGTCGAGAAGGTACAAAATGTTGGGTCGAGTCTGGATCAAATTGGAAATCTTTGTTTGGGTGTTAGAGGCCTCTGTGCAAAAAATATGTATATTTGTGGCTATCCGATGTTAATTTTTGAGTAAAATGTGTTCCCTTTTCACTGTTGTGCTGCCTTAAAGTCAACTTCTATCACTGTGGATCCCTTTAGATGTGTCGATTCCACCTCCCAGGAGGCAGTGTGCAAAAGTTGGCTATCACCTGTCACTTCATTTCATTTTGAGAGTGAAAGTATCCAATTGTAGGGTTTAAAAACAGCATTAATAGCGGCCCTTCCACCAATTTACTTTTAATGACTATGCGAGAGTTAACATCCACAAAGCCGCAAGACGCAAGCCTGGCTGATCGCCTTCGGATGCTGTGATGTAGCCGCCATCTAGCGGTTCGTTTCTTTTTCGGGCCTCTTAGCTCAATGCTGGTAGCAGCTGTCATTGAGAAATGTAACAGTCCTTTGCTCTCCTTCGTCAATAGTTCCAATGACCGGCTTCACCCAAAGAGCTACCATTGATCCGGAACTGAACGAGATCCACGTGTTGTCTGGACTGAGTAAAGACAAGGAGAAACGGGAAGAGAATGTTCGGAATTCCTTCTGGATTTACGACATCGTCCGAAACAGCTGGTAAGCAGGAGATACGTTTTTCTCAGGGAGCATCTCAGGGGTCTCTTCTTGCCTTTTGCAACGATCATCTTGGTAACAGAGAAGAGGGCACACTGACTATTCTTGGAATTAGCAGTTTGCTTGAAGAAAGCCATAACCTTGCGCAGGGAAGTGGGAGTTCCCATGGATCTCATAGCTGCAGATGCCAGTAAATGAATCACTCAGAGCCAGAAGTGGCTCTTCTCCCTTTGCAAGGGAGCACTTGAAACAGGGTCATTGAGAATTCATAATGTTCTGGTTTCATTTTCCATTCACACAGGTTTTTTTTTTATGGTTCACAGGTACAAATATGTCTGTAACTTGTATCTTGTAGTGGTGTTGCAGCCTTCAAGCTAAATTGACCAGATGGTCAAAGAAGAGTGGATTACTTCTGAGAAAATGGCAGGGGGCCTGAAATGTATCATTAAAAATTAGGTTTCTGACCACGTTGTTTTCTTAATAGAGAGTTTGAGAGGGATGCTGGTTTTCAAGTTGGGTTTTTTTTTTAAATCTGTTTTGGAGAAGCCCTTTTCTGATTCACCTATCTAATGCATCTTTCCAGATCAACTTGATTCGATTTATAAGCTGGGATTCAGCTGAATCAGATTCCTTACCTCTTGAGTGAAGTCAAGCCTTGAGGCCCAAGCCAAATACTCTTTGCACTTTCTGTCTTTGTGTTCAGCTGGTTGAGCCTTAGAGCCAAAGTGTATTTGATCCCGCTGTGTGCAAGAGGCAGAGTAGCTTGTCTTATCCCAGTCCTCTTTATTGCCCCTTTCAGTACCTGCAATGGCTGTTGCGAGTAGAACCTAGAGGTGGCAATCATTTTGGATAACTTGGCTAAGGATCAATTTCTCCCCTTTGGACCTCCGTCAATACTAGAGGTCTTCCCTAGATGCTTCTGCAAAAGAGGGGTGATGGATAGCTGCTGAACAGAGGACCTTCGCAGTCGTGTTGTATCTTTTGTGGAATGCCTCGTCTTTGTAGCGCTAAGCAGGCATCTTTTTGACTTTCCAGGTGGGGTCATTTGTAATCTTACGTTCTTTTGCTAACCTGTAGCAAAAGAATACAAGCCTTGTGGCATTTACTCTGCCACTTCTGTGAGTTTTATTTGGGATTATCCTCAGCTGGTATTTGTGCTTAAAAAGGTTTCCTAGTATTAAAACTTGGATTTTTAAATGTATTGGTTCTCTTTCATTGCCAGCCATCTCAGTGACTTCTGTTAATAATGGGTAGTGTATGAAGGGTATAGAATGAATGAATAAAATGTATGTGACTTGGAATGCAATTCCCTGCATCAAGGAAAACACTTGCATATGATAAGCAAGCCATTTTTAATATGTGAATGTGTAATAGTGGCATTTTTGCTGTGATGTTTAAATGGTTTGAGTTAGCAGAAATCTTGTGGAAACATGGAGTATTTGGTGATCGTGTTAGTGTCTTTACAACAATGAACAAAGGAGCAATACTAGTTTCCTGCAAGAGCACCTTGTATGCATAGAAATGAAAGTTACCATTAGCACTAATGTTGTGCTGAGTCCCATAGAGAAGTGCCACAGACATTATCTTCTGCGCTCAGGCAGCCCACAGAAGAGATTGCTGCAATTCTCCATATATGGAGCCATCTTTGAAGGCTTGCTGGAATCTTCCGCTGGTCCAAAGTAGCAGATGAATGGCTCAAGGCAGTCAAACCACAGCATTTACTGTTGGTCTCTTTTCAGGGAAAATTGTAAGTGAAATTGCAGGTGTGGACACTTAACTCTGTCAAACCCTAAATGATCTGGGTTTGGGGTATTTAAATGGCAGTGAGAGATTCTGGGAAGGAAATGGGAGAGAGAGCAGCAGGTGAGTCTTTTGACAGCTTATCCCATAAATGGCAACAGCCCAGGTAGGGAGAGTTCTGGAAAAATGTATCTCAAAATTTCAAAGAGACTTACTAATTTTCTTAGTTACATTGCTAGAAATGAGGCTAGGAAATTCTTCTTATATATTGGTGTAAGGTTTCACAGCTGGCATCAGCGAAGCCATGATGAGTTTTGGGGTTGGATGGTCGTGATCTAGTTTTCTTTTGTTCTGATGTTCAGCAGCTGGACTCAAAGACAGACCAATTAGGAACTGGTGCTCTTAGAATTTCTTCAAAATTGACTAGTCAGAAGAGGAACTAATCAAGGACCAGGTTTCTTGGACTGTTGTGATGTAAACAAATCAAAGAGCCCATATCAGTTGCCTGTGAGTTACTGAGAGACACACCACAAAACAGCTCACTTTGCCTCTGAAAATGCAAGCCACAGAAACATCAGTACAAAAGAAAACTAGACCATGGCCATTCAGCTCAAAAACTCATCTCTGTTTCAGTTTCCAAGATTCTCTGTTTACCCCAGATGAGCATTAAAGAGACCTTGTGGGAAATCTTTGTAGTTCTTGCTTTCTTGATCTTGCTGCGTAGGGCTTGACAGAGGCCCCCTTTTCCCATATTGAAGTCTCAGTTGGAGGTCCTCTTCCAAGTCTAGCATGGGGTTTTTTTTGAGAAATGGGCCCCTTGAGTGGTGTTCCCAATGTGCCACTCCCCAAAGAGTCTTAAAAAACTGAGGTCCTTCTGGGGTCAGGGAAAGTTCTTCACCCAGAACTTCCAGCATGGATGTTTTATTGTACAACATTGTTAACCATCAGGAGTCTTATGGGATTTGATGGTATGCAGATGATGATGATGATAATAATAAAAAAAAATGGTTGGATAAAAATGCCAAATCCAATCTAAACATCTGGCTGACTGTGCAACCAAACATAATAATAGTAATAATTACTGTACTTGGAACAGCTTCCATCTTGCAACAATACCTTTAACCCCATCAAACAACATCTGCCCACCCCAGGTCCTTGGGAAGGACTCGATAGGTGGACAGAAATGCCAAATCCAGTCTAAACATCTGGCTGACTGTGCGACCAACACCACCACCACCACCTCCTGCCCTTTTCCCCTTCCCTTATTCTTTTCCTTCATCATCATCATCATCATCATCATCAACTTCAGCAGCAGCAGCAGCAGCAGCAACAACAATTTGGATTTAACTTGAGGAAGCTTTTTGTAGGCATTGCTGGATTTTAAATTCCATTTGGGTCATGATTCTGCTTTCTGTAGTTCAGTTTTAATATGACGTTGTGAAGTGCTGTGGGAATACCGAAAAGTGATTTAAAACATGTTTAATGTAGATGGGCAAGCCTTCAATGTGAAAAAAGGGAAGATTTTACAGAGGAGAGTGGGGAGAAGGAACATCTAGCAAAATGGGAGCAGACCCAGGCGCACACATGCGTACACAGGCATGTGCGTACACACACACACATGACAAAAACTGCTAGGGAGCCAGTGTAGTATAAAGGGTAAATTATGGAACTGAGACTAGGAAGAATGTAGTTTCAAGTCTTTTCTTGGCTATGAATCAAAAGGAGTCTGGTATCACTTTTCTGACCTTCACATTTCATTAAAAGGTGATAATTTTTAATTTGGTAATTTATTAAAAGATGATAAATTTTAATTTTAATAAAATTTATTAGTCAGAAAAGGTGATGCCAGACTGCTGATTTTTTGGCACCATTGACTAATCCAGTTCTTCTCCTATGATTGCCTATTCCTATGGCCATTTTGAATATTTGGAGGGGAGGGGGGTTGGGAGTCTCTCTTAGCCCCACTTAACTCACAGGCTTTTTTTTTGTTGGGATAAAATGAGGTCATGCCCATAAATACCCCTGTGTATGCCACCTTTATCTCCCCAAAGAGAGGCAGGACATAAACGCAATAAATGAACAATATTTGTGGAAGGAGAAGGCCTACCTTGGTATCAAGAGCTTTTATTCTCCAGCTCTTAACTATTTAATCAAAGAACATATTCGACCTGATTGTTCACAGCAGCCTGTCTTTTGTGGGAAAAAACTGCAACACCCAAATCCTGCAACATTTTGTGTTGCAGCTTGTACCAAGCATGGCATATTCCAGAGCTATTGGGCTTTTTGAGATCAATGTATTTATTTGTTTACTACATTTTATGCTGTCCTGCTTCACAATAACCTCTCAACATGGATTTCCATTGTAACTATCAGAATTGCATCATGGCTTTTCCAAACCTGGTTGTTACACTTGTTTCTCTCTCCTGCTCAAAAAAAGCTTATGAGTTCATGGCAGCCCTCAGTAGTTTCTTTCATCTTGAAGGCTGTTACATACATTCAGACAGCCTTGATTTGTTGGCTAGGTAGATGGAGATGATTTAAGCTGCTGCTAAATAGGACATCCTGATGAGGCAAAGAAAAAGGCTGAGGTCACACAACCCAACCAGGGCAAGGTAAAGAGCTAGTGGGTATATTCACAGTTAACCTCGGTTAGAACTTTGGTAGCTTGGTGTGTTGTGCAGACGCAACCCATTCAGTCAGCTTTGTATGAATTCAGATAATGCTTTAGCAATAAGGCTATGTATGTGGTAGAACTGCAGGTAAGAGAAGAGAAGTAAGACTTGCCAGTTAACTTCTGAGTGCCAATATGCTGTATTTCAGGTCATGTGTCTACAAAAATGATCAAGCAGCCAAAGAGAACTCAAACAAAAGCCTTCAAGAAGAGGAGCCCTGTCCACGTTTTGCACACCAGCTTGTGTACGATGAATTGCACAAGGTAAGGTGTTTGAGAATATAATATGGTGGTCAAGGTTATCATCGTAACTCTGAGGCCTGGGTGGGGCGTCTGTGAGATGCATGATAGGTCTCCTGATTGCCATGGTAAGGTTACAGGAGTAGGATTGGTATGAGTGACGTCCTGGCCAAACCCAATCCTCATTGCATATAGCTTCTCTCTTAACAGAGGATGAGGTGCACCATGACATGAAGATTCCTTCTCCTCTCTGGCTTGCTGGTGTAGGCAAGATTATTTTCAGGAAAGAGAACCAAATCTGAGTCTCCAGTTTCGAACTGCTTGATATCTACTTGCTTTTAGAGGAAAGGGAGGGCGCAGAAGATAAAGGTTATCAAACCTGAGCTAGCTGCTGCCTTAGTATCCTCTTCCTGGCGGATGATGATGGGGGGTGGGTGGGTAGAACTATTCCAGGTATGGTCCAATTCCCCTTGAAACAGCAGGTGACCTGGCACTGCTCTGTAAGGGATCAGTTTCAGTGGTGACACCAGTTGTGCCTCCTGTTGCAGAAGATGCCCCTCGCTAGAGTGCCTCATGCTTTAGTTGCTTCCTGTTTAGATTACTGCAATCTGCTCAGCATGGGGCTGCCCTTGAAGAATGTTTGAATGCAAAATGAGGTGGCCCGATGGCTTTTCAGCATGGGCTTTGTCGGCTAATCATGGGTCAACCGCACTGGTTGTCCTCTTGTTTCTGGGCAGTTTGTAGTTCTCGTTGTTAGCTCAGATGGCCTAACCAGTGGGCTGTCTTATTTGAAAGACGCCTGTTTTTCGTACAAACGTGCCCTTTTCTGTGTCCTGCCAATAAAAGGTTCTAGCCAGTGGAACATGGTCAGAGCTTCTTTGCAAGGTGACAGCTTGTTGGGGAGATTATTCCAGCACCTTCCTTGTTTACATCTGATCGGCTTGTCAAAACAGCATTTTGCCTGACTTTTAAATGAACATGACAGTTGTCCAACTACAACCAAGATAGGACCCTGATCTGGGCATTTTAGAATTTAGAATTTAATTTAGAAATCTTTATTGTCATTGTACAACTTGTACAACGAAATTAATGCCACCCCAGTGCAGCTTTAAAAATATAAAAACCATAAAACACATAACACACATAACACACATAACACACATAA
>NW_006532842.1:214422-227585 GCF_000186305.1 Python bivittatus | reverse complement strand
CAAAGGTAAGACTAGGGAACCAGCCAACCCCAAAACTGACTATTCCCATCCCCACCCCATACGTGATGACAAAACCAGGTCTTTGGTTTTCTTCTGAAGTCTAAAAGGGAGGGTGGGCCAACCTTTTAAAAGGGAGGGGGCCAACCCAATTTTTGAAGTTAGTATGGTTTTTCAGCCTAGATTTGAAGGAAAGGCAGCTTGAGTACAGATTCAGTGGGTTAGATCAAAGCTTCGTAACGGTCACTCCACCCCCAATGCCCTTGTCTTTGATTGACTTCCTCGTTTAATGAACGTGTTCTCCACTTCCGTCACGGAAGCAGCTCTAGGCAGCTCCCATATTAGGATTAGAAAGAACAAGAGGATAGGAATAAGAACAAACAGATAATCCATAAGCAATCATGCCCAGTGGCCCATGGGGGAAAAGAACAAAACGAAACCCAATCACAGTCAGAAGTCAGAGAGCCTTTACCAGCCAGCACATCACAGCTCATGTGCTCCAGGGCCTGTTGGAAGAGCTGGGTTTTTGAAGATTTGCAAAAAGGACAACAGGGTCAGCACCTGATGGACATATGGGGAGATGGAGTTCTATAGGGCGGGCAGAGCCACAGAGAAGGCCTGTCCCCTGAGTCCTCCATGATGATACTGCTGTCCAGATGGGATATTCAGAAGTAAAGTTTTTCTGAATATTGGAAGTGTCATATAAACTTATAGCTAATAACCTCTATTAGGTCTCCCAATGTAAAGGCACCCTTGAGTTGAACTGGACTCCCCGTGACACATCCACCCTCTTTTCTTGGTAGCAAAGCAGAAGTGATCTGCCATTGCTGCCTTCTGAGATATTCTTTCATCTTTCCAGTGTAGCTTGTAGCCCTGGAATTCCCCTCCTGGTTTCTCCTCCGAGTATTAATCCAGCCTAACTCTGCATCACTTCTGAGTCTATACAGGGTTGGTCAGGGGCTGGGGCATTTAGTGTTTGTGGGATTTAAAAAAAAAAAAAAAAGCTGGTGTTAGGAGGCTATTGTTTTATTTTTATTTTGTTTGTTGGTGGGATTGGATCTCTCAACTGTCTTTCTTGATAGTCTCAAGTGATCTGTTTATTTATTTAATTGTCTGTTGCCTCCGTTGATTGTCTCAGTCAATGTAAGACCCATCTTAGGACAAAGCACATGACAAAGTAGGCTTTTAACCCAAGCAAAGGCTTTGGGCAGATGTCCAACCTATCCTTCAGTTTATGCAATATTTGGACTCTGTATTTGGAGTCATTGGAGCCAGTGGCCTTGGGCCTCAGCCTGGATGTCTAGCAAAGTCCTTCTGAGTGCCTTACAACTACACGTCCGTCCGAAATGATATATAATCCTCCCTTTGAGGGATGTGGTCAGGGAACAGATGTCCCAATGTTGTCCAGCTCTTAAAGTCCAGAAGGTCTTCTCTAAAAGCCCAGGGAGTCGCATCCCTGTAAAAATTAGAAAAAGTGAATGCCATGGCTACCTTTGCATGACGGCAAAATATAAATCTGTGCAAATAATTGCAGACAAATGCGTGCACTTCCCTCCACAGTATTTCTCAGTGGCACAGAGCTATATTTTTGTCCAGCTCTCTTGTAACAAACCGCAGTTTTTGTGGAGGCACATTGCTTTTCTGAAATGCCACAAGGACCGGTTAATAAAATAAATGGAGCTGAAAAAAGCGAGTATAGAAACACGGAGGGAGAACCGTAGTACTTATTACTAGTAGGAAGCAAAAACTTGCTTTGGCTGGGTTAAACATTGGAAGACAATCCTCTCCTGTTTTCTTATCCCACCCCTTTCTTTTTCCTCCCCAAACACTACCTTTTACTTGTTAAAACTCTTCTTCTTCTTCTTGTTTTCCCCCTGCCTAGTTCCAGCTACTCGCTTCGGCACTTTTCAAGTCGGGTTCAGATCTGAGCACATTGGGTGAGTACGCTTCACACTGGCTGCTTTGCAGCTGCCTCAGAAACCGGCTCTGGGTTTAGTTCCAGTAACGTCACGGGCTGAGTTTCAGAGTCATAAGAACACAGACAGCGTGGTGGTATTATCCATATAAGCATTGGAAGCATCGGTCAAAACAAATTAACTTGCAGTACGTCATCCTGGGAGCCAGCAGCCCTTGCCCAGCTGGGGTTTGGGAAGTGGGGGCGGGATGAGTTTGATCTTTGCTTGCTGTGATGAAGTGCGCTGTTCATATGGGTTAGTTCAGGCTGTTCTAGGCAGTCTCTCTCCTTGGGCAGCCTGTCAAGGAAAACAGCAACATTTCAACTTCCCAGAACCAGAAATCCAAGTTCAACTTTGCAGATCATAATAATCCTCCCTTCCCCCACCCTCCACAGCACTTCCACTACTGTATAATCATAATTTGCAAAACAGGCTTGGCTGGATAGCTTTCTTCTCCCAAATCCTATGAAGGTTCTCCCCAGGGACAGCACAGAGCTAGGAGGCAGGGAGTGTGATGGAAGCACTGGGAAGAAACAAGTGATTCAGGCGACATAATTGGAATGCCAACACCAAAACTCAGAATCAAAAGACTGCGTTTCCAAATCCATCTTAGTCTGAATGTTACTTCAAGCACTGCTGAATGCTGCAGATGGCTCTTCCGTGGCTTTGTGACATCACAGAAGTGGCTTTTTCGTGGATTTATCCCATAGCATTCGTGTGGTTTGTTGAAACTCAATGGCTTTATGGTGAAGTTGATGATGCAGATTCCTATTGTGAAATCATTGGCCCAGTTGTAGCAGGATGAAGGTTGGCCCCATCCCAGGGTTTGCGGGACTGTGTGTCTCCCATAACAGCTTTGTGAGATGAATCTGCAGGAAGGCAAGTACCCCAACTTTCCTGAAAGATTTGAAGGGAATATTAAGAGGCCCAGGCTAGATTTGTTTTCAGCAGTTGAACTCTTGGGTGATCAGCCTAGGGTTCAACAAATCAGTGCCTGCCTGCCCCCAGTCCTCCTGTTGAATCTCAGTGTTGCTTATTCTTTTTTCTATGATGAAAGTTAGCACTTCATCTAATGAAGCACTTATAAGGAGATCCTGTAGATGGGGGGTAGAGCATTCGTAAGGTCCCTGATTTGTCCCTTGCAGACCCAGTTAAAAAGCTCTCCATTGGAGAAGATCTTAGCATAAGTTCTATAAGAGTTCTGTATAACTCTCAGTATAAGAGTTCTTGTAAGAGTCGGCATATTCAGCCAACCCCGCCATTCTCCAGTCGGACTTTCCCCTGATGTGTCAGAGCCACAACTTCTACAACTCCCAGTTGGGGCTGCTGAGAATTCTAGAAGCTGCAGTCCAACTCATCTGGAGGACATCAGGTTGGGGAAGGCTAGATCAAATGTCAATCACACACTACACTCGTTAACCAGCCCACATATAAACTACCAAATTCTGCTTATGGAATGGAAACTGTATGCCCACCCTTTTCCTTCTGTATAGCCTTTGGTAAACAGTTCCTTGTGCTTCTCTGTAGCGCTTTCATAGAACCTTTGAAGTCAAAGAAACCATTGTATTTCATTATTCTGACATTCCACAAGTCCTTTCATCTCCCCTGTTCTTTTCTTCTCTCCATCTCCAGGGTTTTCAGATGTTGATCATGTCTACGCCCAACGAACTCAGCTCTTTGACACCTTGGTGAACTTCTTTCCCGACAACATGACCCCTCCCAAAGGCAATCTGGTGGAGCTCATCACACTGTGACAAGCCAGTTGCTGGGCACGTGGAAGGAAGAGGAGGACACTCTGGCTTTTCAGTATTTTTAATTTTTGTGTGTGTGCGCAGTGAGTGATTGGGGAACTGCAGAAATAGAGTAACCTGGTTTGGGGTGGGGCTTTATGCATAGGGCTAATAAAAAGGAATTGATATATTTCTGATAGGCTTGGGGATGGATGGATGGATGGATGGATGGATGGATATACATTCATTCATTCGTTCGTTCATTCATTCATTCATTCTCATTCACATTGATGCTTTTTAAAGATGAGTGAACATTGACATCCAGGGAAAAAATGGCACGGTTTTCTGAGTTTACAGGCCCCCAGGGTGCAAACTCAGGAGTTTGAGGATAGGTAATGCTTTTTTGAGTTGGTTGGTTCACTGCAGTTTTGTCCCCAGACTGATTTTGCTGATTCAAGCTTGCTTCTCAGCCTGCTGACCCCCTCCAGTAGCTGATGCAGGCACCCATAGAGTGGGTGGCGGGTGTAGATCAGACCTTTATTTTTGAACTGCTGTTGGAACTGAAAGGCCGGGCACGAGCTTGGGGGACCGTGCGCCATCTGGTGGCATGGGATGAGAAACAGGAGTCGGAAGGCTCTTAGGCTGACGTTAAGACAGATGTTGGCACCTGCCAAAATGGCGACCTCCCACCTTGCGCCTGTGGAGAAGAAGCAACGCTGGCCAGCTTGTTCCACCTGAAGTTTCTCACGCTAGAAAATGAAACCCCCCTGCACACACACCTTGGTTCCATTTATACATAGGAGTTTAGCAGCACGGAGAATTTCCATGCCAAAAGCCTGCTGCTTGTACAGCAGCTTGGGAGTTCAGCATAGTTCCACCCATATTCTCTTTGCAGTGCAAAGACATTGTAATTCGGGTTATGATCCATGAGCTCTAGCAATGGCTTTGGGGCTGTGTGTGAGCACGTGCACATATGTGCACGTGTGTGTGTTAGTTGGTTGCTTTGTAACCCATCCCTCTAACTTCCCTGATGACTATTTGCATGGGAAAGCTTTCCACATTTAGCCTGGCACAGTTGCACTGGGCTGGAAAAGTGTGGACAACCAAGTCGGTGCACACAAGACCAGAGAGTTTCACCCGGACACAGTCTCCAGCAGGCTACAGTAGTCCTATCGCTGGGTTGTGCCATAGCTGTAGTAGTGTGACTATGGAGGGGAGGGGGCACAGTGTGATGGAGTTAGCGTTCTTTTAACATTCATAGAGGTGGACCTTCTGACACGGGATTGTAAACCCTCTCCCTCCATCCTATGGCAGTTCCTTGTTTCTTCTCCTTTCCATGGTTGGGTTTCTTGTGCTCTTAGATGTTGAGGCCAAGATGTTCATGGCGGAGATGCTATGTATCTCTCCCCCAACTAATGGTGTGACTGCCCAACAGATGTCACTCACATTGACTGCGGAAGAGATTCATCTGCTTTAAGCAGAATGGTCTTGCTTCTTCTGACCATAAAAGGGCATTGTAGTGAACTTCATCCTCACAAACCTTGTAGGTACGAGTTACGGTGTCCATTTCCTTTGCAATAAATACCAAACACCCCGTTTCCCAAAGATCTTGTCACCAGGGACCATGAGGAGAATAGCAAAAATTCAACAAGTTCTCAAGTTTTATCCAGTGTTCCTTAAGTCTTGCACTGAACTTGCTTGCTTTAATACACACCCCCCAGCGTCCCCCAAAGAACAGGGCCGTTTGCTTCCGTTTGTTTCTCATTTGGATCTGTTCTCACGACTGTTTGTAAAATAAGAAAATGAATCAGGATATTGAGATCTCTCTGCTTTAGCTTCATAAATTTGGTGGAAATTATATCATGGAGGAAAGAGTAGCACCTGCGGGGGTACGTGTGAAAATCTGCAAGGTGGCGAGCACAGTGTTATAATAGAAGCCCTGCCCTTTTTGTACATGTATTTTCCATGCACACACAAAAAAGGGCAGGGCTTTGATCAGGGCCTTGCCTTCCATCTTGCCGATTTTCTCATACACATACACATACACATTCTCTCTCTCTCTCTCTTTTCCCCCCCCCTTGGAAACAATATATAATTTATTCCGTTTCCATGGTAATATGAAATGTCTTAAGCATAGCATTTAAAGGTTCCCTCTGGGAAGAAACATATTTTAGGCTAGTCAGGGTTCATAGATACAATGAGCTTCTCCCTCTTCAGTGTTAGGGTAGGGCCAAAAAAGATGGTGTGTTTTTGCCGTTTTGCTGTGTGGTTTGTGTTTTACAGTTTGGGATGGAAGCTGAGGAGCAAACCACACTGGTATTGCTCTTGGTTCCTTCCAGAAAAGAAAAAAAGGGCTCTGACCAGAGATTGGCATTCATAAAATGGTTGAGCGATCAGGAGTGGGGACCTGTGAACCACCAGGTGCTTTTGAAGGACACCTCCTGGCATCCCTTCCTGTTGGCTGTGCTGGCTGGGGAATTCTTTCCCCCCAGCATCTGGAGGGCTTCAGCTGCCCACCTCTGTTTAAAAGGGGTGACTGAGCTACCCCTCTGAAATTATTTCTTAGAACCTCCAGGGGACAGAAGAACAAAAGCCAAGCCAGATCTGCTCTGGAGAATCTGGATTTGGTGGGTTGGCAGAAATTGGTCTGTGGTGAGCTGGACATATGCCAGTACCACCACAGGCCAAGATTTTGGTGTCCACGCAAACTCCAGAGAACCTCAGGCTTTGTTCTCCTTCCTTTTCCCTATTCCAGGCTCAGTGAGAAGACTTTTACTCTTGCTTTTGATTAATCTCATTTTGTAATTTTGTTCAAACCAGTAATTGTGGTTTACATAAACCAGTGTCATAAGCCATTGTTTGATGTCGCTTTGCTTTTAAACTAGAAATTCTGACTCATTCAGAGGAAACAGGTTGGAATCCACCAAATGCAAAATTTACATTGCAAATGGCCTCATATCAGAGATGAAACTTGAATTCATGTGATAAATCCATGGTTGATGATGACATTTGAATGTGGCCAGTAAGTGCGGACTTAAATAAAATGATATATGTTTGTAGAATAGCCAAGTGCCATCTTTTAAAAATTACAGTTCTTTTTTTCCCCCCTTTTGTGAGGCACCTAGATTTTTAAAAGTTTTTTTTTCTATTTTAAATGAATATGCAGTTGTCAGGTATGACACAGGTGCCCGTATTGCAGCTGAACTTCAGTAGAGTCTTATCATCATCTTTAGCCCTCTTTAGATGAACCAGAAAAATTTGCCCAGTTTTTCTGAGTATAGATAGGACCGTGGTAGTCAGGGTTGACTTTTCCCCCCCTCAAGCTTATGATGCAGCCCGTGGGGCTGTTTTGAATGCATTGCATGGACCCATCTTTTACTCCCAGTAGTTTGCATGCCTTACTTCAGGACCCCCCTTTTCCCACTGAGTGCATGTTCATGTGGGATGGGACATGCTAATTGAATGAAGGATATAATGAGGCTCCCTTCAAAATGTTTATGCTGAGAGAGCACCAGCATCTCATAAACACACCTGCCCTTAACCACTAGCTGCAGTCATCCAAGCCATTCAGATGCAGAAGGTATCATCCAGGCTTCCAGACCATGGATCCAATAACACTTCAGCTGAAATCAGACCAAGGTTTGACTTCAGCTTTCCTTAGGCTAGTGCCTTTCAGATGTGTTGTGGCTACAAGCCTTTTTGGCCATGCTGATTGGCAAGCCCAGGGAAAGGCTGATTAACTTTGTTCACGACATCCCATTTTTTAATAACAACAAGTAAATTTGTTGTGGAAATCTTTCCGAGTAGAGCATGATGGTGGCAGCCCTTCCTACTTACAAGCTGGTATTTAAGGCAGGTAGTAGTCCTGTAGGCATCAAGAAACTCTTCATCGTTGGAACTTTTCTATCACCCTTCAGCAGAAGAAGGTGGAATAGGCTGATATTTCCTTTAATAATTTGGTCCAGCTAGTGACTTGGCCATTCAATCAGTGCAGGACATTTCTGGCCAAGTAGATTTCTCTAGATGTGTTAAAGTCTTGGGCTGGTCAGAAGTATTAAGAGATGTATGATATGTGGACTTCAGTGGGGTGAGAGAATAGACCCCAAATGAGTGAAGGTTCTCCAAAAAGATCCTTTTGCCCAATGTTGGGTCATTGCCCCCTTTTATTGCAACTCCTCTTGTGATACACCCCACATGCTTCAGGAGGATCCCCCAAATCTCAAGAGAGGAGCATATCTTGGGGAGGACAGATTAGAAAGTCCTGCATGAGAGAGACCAGGAAATGGGAAGGTGTCCTTGAGTGAGGATGTCTTTCAACTTCTAGGTCTTAATCTGAATTCTCGGATATGATTCTTTAGAAAAGGGAAAGCAGACAATAAAGGTCAGTTCTGCCTTTAGAAATCCTGTATGGCAACTTGCTGAAGCTCTCTGAAGAGGAAGTGTGTCTTTAGCAGCCCCTGAAACCTCACCCAAAGAAGGTCGTCAGAACCTTTTAAATCACTGTGTATGACATTTAATGAGCTCCTAGAGAAAACCAAGTTCATTTTCCACCCCATCTTGTAATTTTGATGCAGATCTAACTGGGCAGTTTGGCAAAGAGGTGGTAACTTCTTGTTATACCTGTGGGATCAATTTCTTCTTGGCACATTTGGTTTTTGCCCTCCCTTTCCCTAATCTTATGCCATCCAAAGGTGGGCTGGGAATACTGATAGTCTTAAAATACTGAAAGGTGCCATGCTGAAGAATGAGCTATGCCCTTTTAATGGAACAGTTTTTAGCTCCTTATGGCGTAGTTCCAGTGTCAAAAAGCCCCACAGAATTGATTGGTGTTGACTTGCTGCATTGGGTCAACCAGGAAAAGATATGTTCTTTTGTGTCTTCAAGACAATGGAAACCGCGCGGCCCATCACATTTGATTGTAGAAGCTCCGAATAATTTGACAGGAACAGGGATGAGTGGTGAAATCCACCCTCTTAATTCTCAACTTTCTTTCCCCCAAATTAAGATGTCCAGATTCTCTGGTGAAAGACATGACAAAGCAATATTTAACCTGCTCGTGTGGACGTTGCGCTGGGAGAAATTACCAGGGCTGGAGTTCAACAGATTGACTTGGTCAACTTGATTGTCTTCTCTAAGAGTGAAACAAAAGAAGTAGAGACGTGCCCTGTGAAATGGTGTGTGTGTGTGTGTGTGTGAGAGAGAGATTTCCCTGGCCAGGTGCTTTTTGACTGCAAGGGTCTCAGGTTGGAGAAGCAATCTGAAGGATCACAAGCGGTAGTGGAAGATGTGGGAGGTTAACAATTTTATTAAAAAAAAAAAGAATTAAGAAAAAACCTAGCTTAGAGGCAGGGCGAACCAAAGGCATTTAGTACCAAAGGCACCACAGCTACTTGGTCCCCTCCAGGATGAGCTAAAATGGAGTTCGGCCAGATTGTGCAAATCAGACTGAAGTGCCCATTGCCATTGTGACACAGTGTGCGTGTGGGATAACCAGTAGTCCCAACAGAATGTGTTCCATGGGTTGTCATCTCCGCTTTTGTCACGAAGCTCCTTCCAGTTCTTGGATTTGCCATCCAGTTGCAGCTGGGTGCAGATCGCCGTGTGAGATGGCTTTCTCTGCCACGCTCACCCCTATGGGCATCTCCAGATGTTCTTTTCTCCGCCCGCAGCCCTTAACTTTGCTTTCCGCCTCCCAGCCCCTCACTGTTTGGTCGTATGATTGTTCTCCCAGGTTGAAGATGTATGTAAGAATGACTCTGGGGTTCGGGGTGGGGAGAGAAGAGCAATTCCCAATGTAGAATTTTGCTGTATGTAATGTATATACGGAGAGAGAATGTATTTTGTTCATTTTTTTTTCTTAATAAAAAGAAATTATGCCAAACTTGGATTTTTGCTATGGGAGTTCCTGGAAACCTTCTCCTGCTTAGGAGTTTGCTCTTTTATTATGTAGTTACACGCCAATTGTTAAAAAGAAAATGTGATTACAAATACCGAATTGTATTTTCACACTAAAATCCAGTTCCTGTGCATCAAATTCCTGCCATAAACATGCAGAAACAAATCCCTCAATATGTATAGGTGGGTTCCTTGGCTGCCAGAGTTGTTCTCACACCAGTCAGTCAGTCAGTCAGTCAGTCAGTCAGTCAGTCAGTCAGGTGCATTTAGGATTCACCTCCAACCTGGCGCCCACTGTGCATATTGGGAATTTCCAATCAGCAAGGCCAAAGGCTTCTCCATTGGCCATACAAGAAACATTTGGATAGCAGATCATGGTGCTGGTTGGGAATTATGGAAACTGCAACTGAAACACATTGGGAAGATGCCTGGTTGAAAAGTTTCTGTGGGAATCCTGCAGGAGACACTCGGGAGAGGTGGCCCCACTCGATACAGCATCAGCGATTGACTTGCAATGGTAGGTGCCTCTGTCCATGTTTTTATCACTGTGGGCTGTCCATAGTCACTGCAGGGAGATAGGTGGCCTCATTGTAGAATCACACGCTTGGAAGGTGCCTCGGAGATCTTCTCATCCAACACCCTCAGACAGTCCCAGACAAATGGCTATGCAACCTTTCCTTGAAGACCTCCAACCATGGAGCACCCACAACTTTGTAGGCAGGCTGTTCCACTGCTTCGTCGCTCTCACAGTCGGGAAATTCCTCCTTGTTTTGAGTTTGGATCTCCCTTTGTAAGTTTTCACCGGTCGGTCCTTGTCCTATCCTGGGGCACCATGGAGAATAATAAATCCACACCATCTTCTCTGCGACGGCTGTTCAAAGATTGGAAAACTGCCATGGTTTCTCCCCATGGCCTTCTCTTCTTTGGCCTACACATATCCAGTTCCTTTAACCATTCTATAAAATGGGATGAGAGACATTTGCAGAAGGAGCATTTACTTAGACCAGTGTTTTTCAACCTTGGCAAGTTTAAGATGTGTGGACTCCAACTCCCAGAATTCTGGGCCATGGCTGGCTGGGGAATTCTGGGAATTGGAATCCACACATCTTAAACTTGCCAAGGTTGAAAAACACTGATTTAGGCCAACAATATAAATGGTATATATAAAGAAATAAATATGCCTCCCTTTTATAGTCCTTTAAGCACATGGCTAGATAGGACCCCCAGTTGTGTAAACTCTAATGTGGGATTATGAAGCATTGGGAGGGACAGCAGAGTTTATCCAGTCCAACCTCCTGCTTGGTGCAGGAACTGCTAAAAGCTCTCTTGGAAGACCTCCACCGAGGGGGAACATACCCATTGATGAGGCTATCTGTTCCATCAGCAGACAGCTTGTACAGCCTGGATACCTAACCTGACATTATTTCCTGTAGTTTAGGGTGCTGTCTTCTGGGAGATTGTAATGGGCAGAAGGAATGACTTGGAGGAACAGGAGGAAAAGCCGCAACCAAGGCAAGGCTCAGATAAGAGAAATCTGAGTCCAAGGCAGAAATGTAATTTGAGGAAGCGTTTCAAACAGGACCCTCCCTAGTTCTCATGAAGATGGAGGGAGGGAGAGGGGAAGTGCATTCAGACTTGCAAGATTCTGTTACTCTAACTTTATAATAAAAGGAGTATTAGCTTGCATGATTTTGATTTCCTAGTCTGGTCTATCTTGAAGGGCTGACAGAGGACAAATCCATTTCCTCCTCTGTATGACCATTGTTTAGATGTCTGACGGTAGCCCTTCTCTGAACTGGCTCCATTTTGTCAGTGTGTTCCAGGTGGGGCCTGGCCAAGAAGGGCAAATCCCATAAACTGGACTCTTAGGTTCCAGTTAATACATCCAAAAATAGCATTTGCCTTTTTAGCAGCTGCATCACACTGTTGGCTCATGTTGAACATAGGATCTACTAGCAACCCCCAGATCCTTTTCATCTGTATTATGGCTAAGCCAGATCATTCCTATGTTCAGCACCATTCATTTTGCTACAGAGATGCAAGATGTTGCATTTCTCCATGTTAAATTCCATCCAGTTCATTTCAGCCCAGATTCAAGCTTGCCTTAGAGATTTTTGAATTTGCAGACGCACTTCTGTCCAGAATCTTGTGTCAATTTCATTCGATGACAATTCTAATCCTGTGCAAGAGGACAAAACATTTCTCTAGTCACTTTTTCATCTCATACTTCTTTTTAAAAGTCTCCATCCTTGTTTTTTTCCCCCCACTTAAAGCTCTGAAACACCTCTAAAACTTTTCCCATAGTCAATGTTGATACTGAAGTTACATCCCGACCAAGGGGTGGGGGGTAAGTGTGGGCATGGGCTGAATGTAAAACTAAATTTTGAAGCACAGAAAACTGTAGGCTTAGAACTAAAACTAAATTCTGCCAACAGCCCCCCCCCCCCCGGCTAATACATTGGCAAGAGAAGTCAACACTCCACAAAAGAAGTTTTTTTTTTAATTTGACAGTAATAAGCAATTTCTTCAAAATATACTTTGTAGGAAAATGTAACCATACTTTTTACAGTCCAGTCTCTTTTTAGAATTCCAGTGTATACCTGACTCCTGTTTCAGCACAAAATGTGCCATGGAAAACTATACAGCGTGGGCCCAGCACCCAAATTTTTATTACAATCAGAAGGGGCTAAATGTACGCCACAGTCCATTCAGATTACAAAAATAGTCAGAGGCCCAGTAAGGTGCAGCGTGGGAGATCCAGATTCAAATCTCTCTTAAGGCTTAAAGAGCATCCCGTGGCCCAAATTGCACATTCCTAGAAGCATGGAAGAAGCATCAGAAGCACATTCTTAGACACAAGGAAGGGGCCCTTCCAAATGTTCTGAACTTGGAACAAAACTTGCGTTCTCGTCACAGAAGTCTGAAACGAAGTGTTTCAACCTGAAACTGGGTCACTTCAAACGTTCCACGCTTCAGAAAGAGAAGGATATTGCAAGAACTTTGTTTTAAGTTCAGAAGTAGACATTTGAACTATTTTGGATTTTGGTGTGATGGAACACAACATTCTCTATTGTGGTGGAAAATCTGGACCAAAGCTGCTTGATCTTAGTCTTCAGACGAGACCATTTCTCATTTCATTTGGTGCCCGTCCCTAATTCATAGCTTAATCTGCTTCTTGGGGTTTATGCAATACAAAGCATGATAAACACAATAATAACAACAAATTTTTTTAAAAAATCTGCAGGTAGATAATGGTAGAAGATTACCTCTTTGATTTGTATAAAGGTTGTGTTAGTGGGTGGGGGGAATGGAATATTTTGGCCCCAGCACAATCAAAGCTGCGAACAACCTGTGCTTTTATTCATTCCTGAATGGAAATGAGCAGAGTCTTCTTACTCTGTGCCGCTACGGTTTATCTCGTTTGCTGTAACGTGGATCCTGGAAAAAACATGCTGGTAGTGTAACAAAAATAACTTGAACCCAATGGATTGGATTGTTGAATTGAGTTTGTGCAGGTGCTTGCTCCAAATCAGTGTTTCTCAACCTTGGCAACTTGAAGATGGGTGGACTTCAACTCCCAGAATTC
>NW_006532842.1:195114-206841 GCF_000186305.1 Python bivittatus | reverse complement strand
ATGGCTGGCTGGGGAATTCTGGGAATTGAAGTCCACCCATCTTCAAGTTGCCAAGGTTGAGGAACATTGCTATAGAGCTTCCAAGACCAGCCAAAGTCAGCTAGAGGCTGCCTTCTGCTCAAGCTAAAAAAAAAAGGTCCATTAAAGAAATCTTGCCGGGCTTAGAAATGTTGGGAGGGGTTGCCACAAAATGGGTACCGTCCTTTGGGGTGGATTTCACATACTTACTTAGAACATGTATTTATTTAAGATACTGATATGACTGCCAACTCAAACGATGTGCCTCTGGGCATGGAGGGCTACCAATGAAAATGTTAAAATAGTGCTCTAGGATACTGGCTGGGCAAATTCCCATGGAGGTAGAGAGTCCTTCAAAAATCTGGCCCCACTGAGATTCCAGATTTACCCTTGTGTTTTAATTTAGGCCTATAAAGAAATAAATGAGGAATGTGATTGGGCTTCCTGACCTCCGTGAGCAGAAACCCTCGTTGTGGCATGCTGGCTTTCTGTATTCTCAAGCAATGACACCAGGACAGTGTTCATAATGTGCAAGTCTAAGCAGACATAGCTGGGGAGCATGAGTTTAGGAGTGCCTTCAAAAGTCCTCAACTCAAAAGTTGAGAACATCGTTGAAAAGGTCACTCCCGTTTTGGGGCGTGCAGCCAATTTTTCTCAGAACGTTTTGCAAACCTGCCAGGACACATCAGGAATACAAACATGGAACAATCCTGGTCAAACTGAAAGATACGGCCAGCCTCCTTAAAGAGTGTTAGCTGCTCTAAAGAGAAGCTAACACTCTTAGTCCCGCATTTTTATTTACCTGGTCCTTCCTCTGAGAAATACGTTGGTGACAGCAGCCATAGACGGCAGCTACGAGGAGCAGAGACGCCGCCATGCAGATGATGGTGATAATCAGAGGGAGGCTGAGATGGTCCGTGGGCTCAGCGTCCAGGGGTTGGCCACCGTGGGTGATGTTGTTAACTCCAAGCTGTTGAAAGAAGATCTGGTAAAAGAGAGCTCCGTCTTGGATTCTCTCTGAACTTCAAACGAGGGCCTACTTGTAAATAGGCGCACTGGTTCATGGAACATACTAGGCCGGAGCATGTTTCTGGTGTTGTGCATTGCACTGAACCAAGGTTTGAGGCTTCCCACATCAACCCAACGTGAAATGTCTGCCATTGGCTTGCAGAAACCCAGCATCACCACTCCAGACACAGCTGGTGTGGCAAGCCTCAAACTGATTAAAATACAGGGCAGGGCAAGGGCAGAGAAAAATGGCACATGGATGCTCCTTCTTTAAGCCTTTTGGTTTAGCACACACGTTAACACAATACACTAATTCAGAACTGGGGGGAAGACCTGTTGTGGTTTACATAGCAATTGTGGTGGGAATCCAAAATGCCATCTGGAGCCTCCCTGCTTTTCTGACTGCTGAGGACATGGAATGGAGGCCTGGTATCTCACTAAAGAACTGGCTGGTTTCACATGGAAAGTACCTGTTGATAAGCCTTCCCAAACTTCGAACTCATCAAAAGTATAGGACCACAATTCCCATAATCTCTAACACCAAATTGTGATGGGAACTGTAGCCCAGCACATCTGGAGGACCCCAGCTTTGAGAAGATTGATATTACATTAGATAAAATAACTAGAAGAGAATAGTACATTCCCCCATATTTATTAAACGGAATTCCATCCTGAATTACAAATCTTCAGAAAAAAAGTTTTGGAAGGTAACTATTGTTCAGTAAGAGACTCACTCAACCCATTACTCAGCAGCAGTGTTCATAACAAGTCACGATGATGTCAAAATGTCAACACACGTCGTGATGTCTGACCTGAGATTTAATTTTGAGAGGCCCTCTTCTAACCAGGCAGAAATGTCTCCACCTAAGTGTAATTGAGGTTGTGAAAAAGGTGGCTCTCCTGTGTTCTAGACATGGCTTAAATTGGTGCGAACCACTTATGACCTTCTGACGTTCCTCAGCTCCAATTCCCAGCAGGTCTGGCCAACAAAGAAGGCCACCAGGATTTGTATTTCAGCAACATCTGAAGGACAACATGTCCTGGTTGAAACACATGGGACTGGATCCTTTGCAGAACTTCTTCCTGCTTACCTTCTCCAACTCTGTCTTCTTTGCAGCCAGAGCTTCAGATAATTCTTTATCCACAGAGTTTGCTAAGAAAAATAAATAAAAGGAAGGTGGGTGGATGATTGGGAAAAGCGAAGAGAAGACAGTGCCTATGAAAAACTTGCAAAGACTACTTTAAGGTGATGCAGAAAAGGAAGTTGAGTAACTTCACCCCCTTTTTATTTTAACTGAAAGCCTTCAACATTCCCATCTCCAAATCTTGAGTGTGAAAAAGCTGACACTGAATTATAACGTGATGGAAAGAAAAGATTCCAAGCAAATTATTTTAATTCAGATTTAACTTGAATAGTCTTGATTCTGCCCACTTTTTTTGTCCTGAACTAGCTTCCCTTTCAACTTTGGCCCCAGCACCCAACTCAAAACCCAAGTTGGGTTCTTAGCTCCAGAAAAGGTCTTTTCCTAATTCTCATGGAGCAAAATCTTGGCCAAGCGGTCTTTTCAGGAAATACGTTCCTCCAGCTTTTGTACCATCTACCAGTGGAACTCCCCCAATTATTTCCCTCTCTAACAGCAAACAAAATCAGGCTAATAGGCCATTTAGGGAGGCATTTGAGGGAATCTGTCATTTGGAGAAAAAAAAAAAAAGTTAAATTAGCCAGCTTCTGTCTCCCCTCTGAATAAACACCGCATTATCAGTGGCTACAGGAGAATGAATGTTTGTAGCGGAGAAGGGGGGAATTGGGGGGAAAAAAAGGCCTAGGTATGTGATCAAAGGAAATGAAGTGTGCTAGAAATGGGGATGCCTGACTAGAAAGCAGCTGGAGTTGGGGAGCTCCAGGGTGCAGGGTTTTATTCCAAGTCTCAATCTCCTAGCTGTAAATGTTAACGCTGCGGAGATGAAGAATGCTGTTTCTTCACATTATCTCATCACATCTATTTGATATGGCTGAGATGCACATCAGGGAACAAATTATGTCACTTTTGTTAAGCCGTGCTAGAATAATATTATTTCTTGATGGGGGCTGGTTCCCAGGAGGGCCTGGAAAAGGGGTGTGAACCTCATGAGTCCTCCTCAATTTCTTTTCTGTGCAAAACACCCTGGACGGTATTGCTGAAATTGGCACCAAAAGTGGAAATTTGAAAGTCATAGGTTTTCATGGTTTTTGTGCAACAAGAAAAAAAGAGAGAAAAACCCTCACCTCTCTGCAGTAAAATAAATGAATTAAGACACTGGAGTTTTCCCATATTGATTTCTCGTTTTTCCTTTCTATTCTGGCCACAGGACTGAACCATGTGTTGCAGTCACATATTTAACCTGGTTACTGAATTAGCCCATTTTTCTAGGCCTGCACGATAAGTTGAATAATTGGCTAATCAAATTGGGATCATAAAATACCAAGCTTAAGAGTAATCAAGCTTCGCGTATTGTGTGAAGACATCTGATGTGTCTTTACTTGACCTGGGTAAGGATGTTAAGTTAACTCAGCTAAGGTCTAGCTAACCATGAGGATCAGAAAGCTCCATCCCAAGGAAGAAGGAGGACTGAACTGGGAGAAGAGCAAGATAAAGTCTCCTTCTGAGCTCAATGCTTGGTGATCTTATGGACACATTCTTGGCAACAATATGGAAATAGTTGGCCATTATTTTTCTCTGGAATGTTTTTCTGATTTCTCAGTCTAACCTTCAACTTGGGGACCTCCTGTGTCCTCCACCCAAGCACTAATCAAGTCTGAACCTGCTTAGACTCCAAGCCTAGGCAAGGATAATCAAGCATTGGCTTGGAGAGTCCAAGATGAAAAACCCAGATAGGCAAGGCTGATGCAGAAAACTGCTAGGGGAAATGTTGGGTGCACGCATTTCCAGCATGGCTCTTGCCACAAGGAGGCAAATGAGGACCAATCTAAAAACTCTCAGCTTCTAAGTCTTACTCGGGAGCAATGACAGCACCTACTTTGCACAGATACTCCGATAATAGCCAGTTTCTTGGGATCCTCTTTATCTGAGGCCAGCCGCACCGTACACTTGTCCCGGCTCTGGTTGAAGTTGGGCTTCACGGCTCTGCAGAGCACCTCCATAAGGGTCTCTTTCAGTGTGCTTCCCTCCAAGCTCTTCTGTAGGAAAAAGAACACAGGTTGTAGGGCCTGGGGGTGATAGTCCCACAAGAAGTCACCCAGAATAAAAAGCTTGCAAATCATGACCTTGATACTTGGTGGAACGCTCGACTCTGCTGGTTGTCTGATCCAGGAGATAACAGTGGAGATCAGAAGTCATCCCTTTGAAAAATCATCAGTCAGCGTAAGTTTGGCTCGCGTCCCTGCTATTCTTTAGTTTGGGAAGTTACGAGAATGACCCCTCCCAAGGGTATTTTCACAGAACGAGGGAGGAACTGATGCAACCTTGTCCCCAGAAGGCATGCACCCAGGTCACCATAAACAAGACCCTATTTTCTATTCTTTTAGTTGCATGCTTACAGTCCAGCTGCAAGTGAGCTACAGACCTCAATGCTCCAGAGGATAACATGTATCTTGGGCTCTTGAACACAGTCTTCTCCAGTTTTGCAAGTTTCAGAAGTATGGGGCTACAACTCCCATTATTTCCCAGAAAAGGGGAAAGTGTGAGAGGGAAACTCAGACTAACCCCACCTTGATTCTGTTTGGCCTAAGAGGAGACAAAGGGACCTTCTAGTAGCCTTTCCAGTTTCTATTATTATACCCTGCAACAATAAAGCAGCATTCCTGAAATCTGTGCAGTATCTGTTTCCTGACCTGCCCCACCTCGGAATGGGGATCTTTTAATAGATGGGATCCCGCGATTGCCACATCCATTCTGCGTTTTGAGAATTTTCTCAATCTTTCAGCACTTTTATTGTTCCGTATCTCATGGCTATTATTTAATATATTTCACCAGGAGCTCTGGGGTATGTGTGTGCGTGTGTGTGTCTGTGTCAAAAATGTCACAATAGTGGTCACAACCTGCCCCTTTTTCACATGCATTGTGTGATGCACAACAAAAAGGGCAGGGCAGTCACCATCTTGACTTCTCTGACCTATCCAGTAACAATTGTGTTCTTCACCTTGCCACCTGCTCCCAGTGCTTTGCTGAAGGAAATTATGAAGGTATCCATAGCTAATAAAAAGGTACACAATACTGTTCCACAAACCTTTCAATGACTTACTGCTTCCATTCATACAACACACTGAACCAGGCCAGCTCAAGACCCTTCAGCTGCTTTTGTACAATGTACAGGTCCTGGTTTTAACCTTAATTAGGTGGATACTTCTTAAGGTGTTGTGCAAACCCAACCTGTTTGATTAGATGCAGGCTCAGTGTATTGTGTGAATCCAGAAAACCGGTTAACTGGTTAACTAAGTTAAGCATACTGTGTGAATTGCCTTACACGTGCTCCCTTGGTATTTTCTCTTGGTGTCCCAGAAAGGGACCAATGTGATTTTCTCCTAATGGGTACTTTTTAAAAATGTGACATTAAACAGCCTTTATCCCCAGCCGCCATGGGCTGAGAGTGCTGGGAGGTGTAATCCAACACTTCTGGAGGATGTTAGGATGGAGAAGATGGATTGTTCCCTTACTGCCAACACACGGTAGGCTCAAGTCCAACCTGAAGGACTCCATTCCCTTGTTATCGTCCACCAGAGCCACATTATTGTTTTCTATTAACTCTCCAACCGATAAGAGAGTATTTTTAAAGAGACTGAAACAGTCCCACTTTGCTGTCCACCACATTCGAGGTTCTCCACCCTTACACATCTGTCTCTTTGACACCCCTGACCTTCTTCCCGAGGAGTGTCGGGGTCTTTAGGTCTCTGCCCCCTTCCTTTCCCTTTGTACATGAGGTGGGGTCCCTCTGCCATGACCCCTCCCTGCCTTGTCTAAATATTTGCTTGGAGATGCTGGGCGCACTGAAAGAATGCCGTTTTTGGACTAGAAAGGATATGTGGTAACAGTAATAAGATGGATTTTGGTGTGTGTGGAGGGGGGGGATGAAAAAGGAGATAGAGCTGCTTCTGAGAACTGCAGACACCCTACCTATCTCGATCACAACCCGTCCCTTTCTGACAACCAACGCAGCTCCTCCATAGCTAACTATGGATTCTCAAGCAATAACTGAGCTTAGAGGAACAAAGCTGGTTTAGATATGGAGAGGTGGTGCTGGGCATGACAAGGAATGGGTTGTAGGATCTCGCCAGGGAGGGTTGACTTGCAATGGAAAGCACTCCATTCATGTTCAGAAGTGTCTCTTCCTACTCACATAAAGGTTTTCCCTGAACAGCAGAATATCTACCCCTCCTCTTGAAGGAAGTTAAAATTCCTTCAAGCAGCAGAGGAAGAAGGAAGAATGGCATTTCTATCTGAATCTTCTTCAAGACGATTCCCTCTCCATTTTATTTTGACAATAATATGAAATGCTTCTGACTGAGGAATAGTTAGTAACCCCAAGTCAATTATGGGGCAGCAAGGTTGGATAGGCAATCAGACATAAATCTCACCGGTCAAAACGCTGCTGATAAATGTTGTATGTTTGTGCTTGGGGAGACCATTATGCCAAAATATATATCACTCAATGGCTTTTGGGCTTCATGCTCATCTGGTTTTATTTAGATTCACTGAATTAAACAAAAAACAAAAAAACACCCAAGAACTTAACTTGTTATGAGTTCAGACAACCATGTTTGGGCTGCAATACTCAGGATGAGCACTAGGCGACACCAAGGAGAGGTTGTGTTTTCTGCATCTCAATACTGCCACCTGGGTTGGTTGGTAGAATTTCACAGTCCAGATATGCTGGCCTTGCATCAGCCTCCAGTGCCATCTTTATTCCCTATTCTTCTTCAAGGTGCCACAAGGATCTCAAAAGGCATTCCTACCAAATAAAAAGGTGGGGGACTGCAGACCAAGGTTTGCTTTGGACAGGGGTCCAATTTTCAGGACAAAAAAAGATGCAGGTAAGTTGAGAGGATACAGGGTATCCTGAGACATTAGAAAGAGCGGTGGTGTCAACAAAATCGTTCTCTGGAACAAAGAGGGCTTGTGATTGGCCATGCCTTCCAAGCTGCCATTTTGTAAGCACTGTCCAAACCATGCCCCTTGGCCTCTGCTGCGCCTTTTCAGTCCTTCCCAGAAGTTCCTGTCCAGATGTGACAACATCCCGGCAGTTCTTTCTTGCCTGGATCTTACCCTGTCTTGACTCCCTCTGGAGCCTTGGAGCATTTCCCATTTTTTGTCCAGGCCCAACAAGCTCTGAGGATTTAAACTAATCTCATTCCCACACTGGTGAGAATCCAAGACCAACATCCCTCTGCGGAATGAGGTAATAGCACTTGAATCAACAAAGCAGGGACCAAACCCATGGAGATAGTAAGGGATGGGTGGAAAGAGAAACAGAGAAGAGATCTCCTGCCCTTTTCACCCCAGCGGGCTACAAGTCAAACCACGTTTGTGTAGGTTCTCGCTTTAGGACAGATTTGGAAATGAAATGTCCAATCGGTCCTACTTTCACTACAGGAAGGAAGGAAGGAAGGAAGGGTAACAATGATGATGATGATGACAACTTCCAGCAATTACATGGGCGTGTCCCTGCAGTCTTTTTGGAAGCATTTTCAGAATTAGTTTGCCCTTGTCGCTGCCTCCTCCTCCTCTTCCTCCTTCACAGGGCTGAGAGAGGGGGACTGGCCCAGAGTCACCAAGTGCTTCATGTCCAATGCAGAACTAGCTCACTGTTCCTGGTTTCTAGCCTGGTGCCTTCACCACTAGCCACTTAGTTCTCAGCTAAATATTGTTTCAGGGGAAAATGTGTTCCAGGACAAGGGTGATCTACAGAGGAAGATGCAAACAATTACGTTGGACTTGTAAAACATGGGGAGTGAGAGAAAATCCAGGCGGGGAAGGCCAAGGTGAGGGAAGACAGTGGGGCTGAGAACAACTGGGTGGAAGGGCAGAGAACGAAAGCAGAAATCCAAAGGGTCAGGATGGGAAAGAATGTCAGTGTGAACATTTATTTGGAAAGGATTGGGGAAAAATCATACCAAAGAGGGATTGCTTTTGCGATGCTCACAAAGGTGAAAGCCAGTATGTGCCTTCAACTCACATTCTCAAGGGATGTGCAGAGGTGGCCAGACGCCCAGAAGAAACTCAAAATCTCTTTTTTGAATCACTGAAAACTATTCCTCTGAATCCTTCCACTCCCCTCTGCAGTCTGAAGATGTTACCCTAACCAATTCCAGCTGACCTAGATCTTTGCCACTCAATCTTTTTTAGCAGCCTCCTACCTTTCAGGTTCTTTGCCCATCGCACAGGAGTACTCTCCCTTGGCCAGAGATGACATGCTACTTCTGCACCTTCCTCAAAGGTTGATTGAATGGTTGTCCTCAACAGGAATGTCTCTGCCCTGCCCACTGGTGGACAGCCAATACATCACTCACATGTTCCTACTGTGCCCTTTTTACTCACTACCAAAGATCTAAGTTCCTCTCTTGCCAATCATCTGGGAAAACTTTGAAGGCACTGATTCATCTCAAGCTCCACCATTGAATGGACAAATCAACAGCTTCTGGGAGCACTGCAAAATTTTGCACTACCCCTGTTGCACTTTGCTCAAGAACTGCATAATCACAGTAGAGCATGAATCCTCACATTTGAGGCCTTCTAGACAAAATCTTAAGCACTTCTCTGCATTCCTCACATTTAGGGTATCCATCTAAGTTTATTTTTTAATTATCCCAATGTCTGAGCTATTATTCAACTCCCTTATGCAGGGGTTATCTACCTCTGATCTTGAAGCTGTCACTAAGATTATAGTTCCCATCTTCCTAGATCACTGGTCATCCCAGGTAGGGCTGGTGGGAGTCGAATGTTCAGGAGGTGGAATGGACCATCTCTTCTGCCTTTTCTCCAAAGAGAACTAGTGAAAACTTAAGGTTGAAAGACAGATCTCATTTGGCGAGCTTGAGAAGAAAACTGCCATTGAGTTTGTAAGGATAATTTAGAGAGCTAGTTAAAACACAGGAGCCCAACAATATGGTGGACGACAACCTCTTCAACATCAGAGATTTCTTGAATTGGCTACTAGAAAACAGTTACTGCTGTCCTAACTGGGTCAGGGAGCTGAAAGAAACTAGCTGATTCAATCTGACCCTCAACTCATGGGCAGTGCCAGGCATGGAAGATGAGTATTTGGGTTTCTATAGCCTGACAATTAACTCATAGATTCAATATTTTTAACTGAATTGTAGTCATCTGTTAACATTGCCTAGAGGACTTTGCAAAGTCCAAAGCCAACACTAAATGATAAAACCCAGATGGTCAGGTTTGGAGCAGACGCCAGCGGTGCATTTCAAATTTCAAGTCAACATTTTGGATCTGTTTTTATTTGAATATACAGGTAGTCCTCACTTAACAACCACAACAGAGACCGGAAAATTCATTGTTAAGCGGGACAGTTGTTAAGCGAGTCGTGCCCGATTTTACGACCTTTTTTTGCAATGGTCACTGAGTGAATCACACGACCATTAAGTGAATCACACAGTTCCCCATTGATTTTGCTTGCCAGAAGCTGGCTGGGAAGGTCGCAAATGGTGATTGCATGACCCCGGGACACTGCAACCGTTGTAAGTGTGAGCTGGTTGCAAAGCACCTGGATTGTGATCACATGACCGAGGGAGTGCTGTGACAGCTCTAAGTGTGAGGACTGGTTGTAAGTCCCTTTGTTCAGCACCGCTGTCATTTCAACTGGTCACTAAATGAATGGTTGTTAAGTGAGGACTACCTGCACTGCAGCTTAGCAAGTATAATGCCCAGGATTCATTGGATGTTACATAAATCGGATCCAACAGGTTTTCTTGCCATTTGAAAACAACTGTCTCCTCCATGTGCTAGCTGGGAGGACCATCCCATAGGCAAAAAGCTGAAAAGAAGCAGAACTTGATTTCTTCCTGAAAAAACCAACTGGATCACCCATTTACAAAATCCTAAAAACCTAGAATTGGAAGGAGCCAGTGAGACCATCAAGATCATTTAGCTCAATGCAAGATATTAAATTAAAGCCCCCCCCCCCACCTAGGGAAGAACGCCTAGCTTCTGCTTGAATACATCCAGAGTAGGGAAACCCAACCCATTGTTGGGTCATTGGTTCCACTGCCAAACCACTTTTGGTCTTTGCAAGATTTGGCTAATTTTCAGTGGGGACCTGCCCTCTCGTTAAGTTAAATCTGTTAGTCCATGTCTGCCTTCTGGAACAATTGAGAGCAGATTTTGATCCAGTCTTGATCTTGACTGACGCTGGACTTCCTATTATAACTAAGTTTGGTGTTATGAAATGCAGTGGTGACAATGGGGTTAGATGACTTTTAAAGAGGGATGACGAGCTTGTTTTATTTTAGACCTACGTGATGGCTCTTGCACTCGCAGCATTAGCTGGTATTCCAGTTGATTAATTTTAGGATTTAAATGTGTGTACATGCAGTTTTGTTCCACATTTTGAAGTCATTTTTAATTTGATCAGTCCCTTTCTTTAAGTTGAACTCCTTACGGGCCAATTTGGGGTTTGCAGATATTCATTTTAATGAAAAGAAACCAGCATTACGGTAATTTTGAATTCTCCTTCTGAGATAGCACAACAACAGAGAACGCAACCTATGGAAGACTTGCAGAGTGACGTGGAACAGTGAGCCTTTCCTCTGTGGTATGTTGCCCTTTTTCTAACTTTCATTTTTGGAAAATCTGCATGCGTTGTGGTTTGAAAATTAAATTCCAGATAAATGTATAGGCTGATAGATTAGTACATGGATTACAGCCTTTTAATAAATCAGCAGGCATATGATGGATCATAATCTCGGGACAATAGTGAACAGGCGTCATGTTTTCAGGTATTTGAAAAGTGTGCTGTATCCACTCCTCCCACTTTCAGTCACTTTCTTCCACTCCCATTTTTGTGGGTCTCCGATCCCCCAGAGTGGATGGAGAGAAACATCAGGACCCCTTGTTCTTGCAGATTTTGAACCGTGGGAGAAAGGGCAAAGCGGGTGCCTTAAGTGCAGTAAATGCTTCAGGTATCCAATTTCACTCTTAAGAAACCCCCAATCCCAAAATGGTTCCTAATCCTATTTTTGGAGTTTGGACTCAATAGCTTGCAAAAAAAAACTTGATTAAACCCTGGGTTGAGGGAGTGAGCAGCTCCAGAACCACTCCCCCTTGGGTACCTGCCCTTTCTTGAAGAAGGAAGGCATGCTGTGGACTTCTTGGTGCTCTCTGAGCTTGGTAGTTTGCTTGCAGACATTTCATGACCCAACGAAGTAACATCATCCATGTGAGTAGCAAACCCCACCCTCCCCTGCACTGATGATGTTTACAGTTGGGTCATGAGACGTCTGCAAGTGTGATGGAATGGACTTATGAAGGCCAGGCTAAGGGAGATAAGCGTGTTCTTAGCCCCCAGCAGGAGCATGGAAAGTTCAAGAAGATGAGGCTGGCACCTCCCTAAGGAATTCATGGTGTTGTGGCTGGCTGGCTTGGGAAGTTAGATTCGGTCTGGAGAGATTGATGTCAGATTCAGCCCAAAGAACTCCAAGAGACAATGCAAATACAGTTCTGTTGTGTTTATTAGCTTCAACCTCCAGACAGA
>NW_006532842.1:170660-186682 GCF_000186305.1 Python bivittatus | reverse complement strand
CAAGTGGCTGAGCTTGAGAAACGCTGATCTAGCTGCCATCTCTCAAGACGGTTCTCTCCTGCTGTTGAACAGCTTTTACTGATGCCCAAAAGATGGCGACCTGGATCTCATGCCCGGCCTCAATGCCCAATGCCCGTTTAACGCGGCCGGCACTGGGTTCCCGGGCCAGGAAGGCCTTGACTGCCGCTGGCCGAAGAACGGGAGAGCCGAGGGGTGTCTGCAGGATGTACCGCCGTGCCAGCCAGGCGGTTCAAGAGATTTGTTGGCTCTTTCAGGCCAAAGTGGAGTGGGGACACAAAAGGGGGAGGAACCCTGTTCTGTCCCATCGCTTCCTCCTCCGCCGGAGCCTTCCCATGGTTGCAGCCACAGCCCGTCCCCGGTCATTTCCCTTCTGGGCACTTCCTCCGATTAGCCCCTGGGTGACAAGGCTCTATTCATAGCGGGGAAGGGAAATGGAGGGTGCCACAGGCGGAGAGCTGGGCAGGGTCCGAAGGGGGGCTGGGAAAAGCTGACAGCCCCATAGCCAACCTGCAAATAGCGAGAGGGCTGGCTGTCTCCCCCATGCCCCCCGCTTTCCCAGGGGACTCTTCCTGATTGAATGCTGAGACAAGTTTCATTTCGCCCGAGGGGCCTTTCCAGAGAATTGGAAATCTCTTGAGAGTAAAGGGGACGGGGCAGGAATCAGTAAGCAGCGTTTCTCAGCCTTGGCGACTTTAAGATGCGCGGACTTCGGTTTTCAGTGGTTTCCATGTGCACAACTCCAAGAGAGATTTAATAAAGACAAGGGGGTAATTGGAACAGAAAAACGTGAAACGGAATTTGAAAACGAACTTTTCTAATAGTTCTAATATATTAAATAATTTCCGTTAGAAATTATAGAACTAAATAATTTCTAAATAATTATTTCTAAATAATTTCTAAATAATTTCTAACGGAATTCTGGGAGTTGAAGTCCACACATCTTAGAGCCGCCAAGGTTGAAAAACACTGAACTAGTCCATCTTTAGCCATGGAGGCTCACCAGCTGACCGTGGGCCAGATACTCTCTCAACTCAACCGACCTGCGGGTTCACTGCAGCAAGACAGGATATAGGGGAGGGGTGTGCCTCCTAACTCCTTTATATTTGGGGCTGTAATTCCTGCATCCAGATCTCGCCTCCCCTCTTCCCTTTAAATGGGGAGGCTATTCTAAATGAAATCACAGCCCCTTAAAAGTGCAGTTGGCTTCCTGTTTTTTAAAAATCTCGCTCTGGTCCTTGCACCGGCTCTCTGACCTGCCACTCAAAGCCCTTGGGTGGATGGACAAGAACACCGTCCAATCAAATACCCCTTTCCGTTCCGGGAATCCTCTTTCAGTAAGTTCTTTAGGCCTGGTTGGCAGTGGGATGGGAGACCACGCAGAGATCCCAGGTCTGAAAAAACATCCAGGAAGAAGGCAAACTATTTCTGTAACACCTGGAAACCACCCTGAATCTTTGGAGCTTATTAGAGTATTATTGTAATAAATAAGTAACCCTGCCAAGAAACCACATGATGTTTTCCATGAAGTCTTATCTTGAATTTGGGGGTCTACCTGCAATTTTGAGCACACTCACAAAATGGCTGTAACGGTGGGGCTGGAGATGGGTGGTTGAAAAATTTAATAAATAAATAAATAAATAAATTTGCAGCGTTCCAACATTATCCATCAGTCGGAGTACAACAAAGGAGCGGTTAGAAACTAACATTTATCTATAATGTTCTCAGTAGTTTTTGTTTTCTTTTTTTGCATTCTTTAATGACACAGAGTGGAGATTTGGGCACTGAACTCAGAGATTCAAATCCTTTCTCACCTTGTTAAAATAAGTTAATGCATTTTGTTTTTTATGGTTACTTTCTCATCCACAATAAACTGAGCACTCGCTGTGCAAACTCGGTATTTCCTTTGTCCACATACTCATATTCTATTTCTGTATCCACTATTGTATTTTTTTTTCTTTTCTCCTTCGACTTGCTCATTTGTGCTTCCTCCTCCTCCTCCTCCCAAAAATGACTAAAAAACGCCACATTCCAAACAGGGGCTGCTACCCTAAAAGGGCTGGGGGTCTCTGAGACACCTGTCCCATCTAAGAGCACCTTTCCAAAGCCTTGAAGCCTGGAGACGTTGTGGCATGCCATCCGCTTGCCTCTCAGGGAGAAAAGTCGACCGTGGCAGACGTTGTGTCGCCCATCCTGGAAAACCTTCCCAGGCGCTGGAACTGGAGCGAAGGGATGAACCACCCTCTCCTCGTTCTCAGAGTTGGTCCAACTTCATTCTCCCATGGAGAACGGAGCTGACGCAACGAGGAAACACAAAACCCGGCCAACTTCTCACACATTTGTGAGAGAGGAGCGCATGGACAAGCACACCGAGGTTTTCTGCTCTGCTCCAGCGTTTCCCTACGAACAGATTTCAGGTTTCCGGCCAGGCCTGGAAAATGCGCACAAGCTTTCGAGGGCGAGAGAGACGGAAAAGCCAGCTTGCCTCGAGCAGGAAACGAGACAGAAGCTGCCAGACAGGAAAAGAACGGGGCAGAACCCAAACCCTCAGCAGGTCCTGACGCTTCACCTCTGCATGGACGAGGCCTTAAGGTTCAAAGCAGATGGTCCCCCCCCCCGAAAAAAGCTCGTTTCAAGCATCTGCGGGGAGGGGAGGGCAGCGGTGCCTGGGAAGGGATTCACGCCCTTTCTCCACATTACTTCCTTGATCTGAATCACACCCTGCCCCTCAGAAAAAAGTCCTTTTTAATTGCCCAGTGGCAGGGCTAAAAATAGCTTGGTGGAAAAGAAACTAGACCCGTGCAAATGTTTCTCTTCCTTGGCTTTCCATAGTCCCATTTTGCCTACATTTTGCCCTTCCTGCTTCTCAGAGATTTTCGTCTCCAGCAAAAGGGGCTTCCGTTTTTCTACCTTGTTCTCGGGGTGCTTGAGGATTTCTTTTCAATTCCTCTTGGGTGTTTTGGAGCTGACTGGATGGTTGGGGGCTTGAGGGGGAGGGCGGTGATTTCCTGAGGCACACCTTTCTCCCTGGGCAACTTTCCTGATTTTTTCCATCTCAGAAAAGCTTCTGATGGAAGGACAGGGGAATCAGGAGTAATGGATTTAAATGGCAACTATCTAGATTTCATTTAAAGGTAAGGAAAAAACTTCCAGGTGGTAAGATCTGTCCAACCGTGGAACAGTCTGCCTGCCAGTTGTGGGTTTCCTATCGCCGAAGATTTTTAGAAGGAGCTGGAGAATCATGTCTCAAGGATTTTTTGATTGGTTCTCCTGCATGTTGCAGAGGATTGATCTAGATCAGTGTTTTTCAAACTTCAATTCCCAGAATTCCCCAGCCAGCATATTTTTCAAACTTGGCCACTTTAAGATGTGTGGACTTCAACTCCCAGAATTCCCCAGCCAGCCTGCTGGCTGGGAAATTCTGGGAATTGAAGTCCACACATCTTAAAGTGGCCAAGTTTGAAAAACACCGATCTAGATCCACAATTCCATGACCACCTTTCAGCCATACAGCCTACCTTCTGGAGTGTCCAGAAACAAACAGTGAAGCCATTGAAATCCTAGTGAAAATTGAGAAAAGAGTACGTCGGAGTCCAAAAGAATATCAATTGCTAATTTTTGGAGGGCAGCAAACAGCAAGCAGAACAAGAATGTTCTCAGCACGAGTGCAAACTCAGTCTAGCTATGGCTGATCTAGTCCTCTTAAATAGGGAACCCTGGAATTGGCATCTATGGTACTCAGATAGAGTATATCACCTTCATTACTAGCCACAACCATGGCTATTTTGGTATTGGGGTGTATCGAAGAACCTCAGACGAAGATAAGCTGTATTATTCCCCCCCCCATTTTTTTCTTTCTCTCCAAGTAAGAGTAGAAACGAGATTCGAAGCAAACAGCTCCTATTCTGATCTTTCAACCACCTCCCCGTGGTCCAAAATCTGACTAGAGAAATTTATTTATAAAAATAAAAAAAATTCACAAGGCAATTTTTGCTGATTCTTGAACAGTCTTCAAGGGCAGCCCCAAGCCCCTGTCAAAACCTCGGGGAGTGACCAAGGCACCGTGGTTTGGAGGCTACGCCTTTGGTCATGTGAACCCCACTGACAGGCAAGTATTTCATCTCAAGGATTGGTGGAAAATCTGCTCTATTAGTCCACTAAGAATTTACCAGCTAACATTCAAACAGACATCATTTTACAATTAACCCTGGCAACGTAAGCAAGCAATAAAATCCAATGAAGCCGCTTTTAATCCAATGCTTTAGGGTTTTTTTTTTCCCCTTCTCAGACAAATCTTCACATTCACCCCTACCACATAACCTTATGCATTCAGTTCTTTAGGGGTGCGAAACATAGTATACAAGTATTTTCAGCATCCATATCTCTTATTTTTAAAACTCTAAATAATGCAAGGAAAACATGTGCTATGCCTGAAATATTTGCAAATTTTAATACATTTCCAAGTAACATTCAGTTTCCTTGAATGTAACATTTGAAAGTATGTAGCCTTCAATTTGATTTTCATTTTTCTGGGAATGGGTCCTTTCCTCCTCCCTAACATTTCTGTACCATCCACCACTAAAACTGGTTGTAGAATGGATTACGCACACACATACAAAATAAAAATAAAAACAAATCCTTTCGGGTACCCAGGATTCAAATACTGGTACCAAGAAAAATACATCTAATCAGTCCTGACTTCCAGGGGAGGTATGGCAAACTGAAAACATCTCCGTGAAAGCAGAACCAAGAACCTCAACAAGGACCAAAGACCCAGTGAGTAGACCGGTCCTCCAGAACCTCCCTGGATAAGGAGAGGACAGGAGATCATCCATATGTGCTCCAGACGGCTGTTCCTCGTGACGAGACTGCAGAACAGTGGTTTTCCACGGGTTTGCGTGCCAAGAGACGACGGGTTAGCCCTCTTGCTCACAACCGCGGCTGTGCCTTTTAAAGGACACTAAGTTTGCAAACCTCACTTTCTAATTGCTTTCGGAAGTTGCCTATTAATCATCTTAAAGCTATTAGAGATCTTCGGAGCGACACTTTTGAAAAGTGGCCGGGTGAGTTTAGCTTCAACTCTGAACAGAAGGAAAATTAATTATAAACTTAAGAACTTAAAGAATTTGAAATAAACAGCAAAAAGGCAAATAAGATTCTGATCTAAGAAAGTTATAAACAGACTAAGAGTCCAGTTAAATTTGGAATACAGTATTGACTTTTACTATAAGATTTTGGAATTATCTATAAAAAATAAATAGCTTCTCGTGGGAACCAGACTTATTTTGGCTATTTTAGGATATTGCAAGTCATAACAAAGATAAGCGACTTTATGATTTTAGAAACTGGAAACTAGAGGGGACTAAAGATTCTAAGTAGAAGGGGGGGGGGAAATACAAGCCTGCTTTTGGTGTTGGTTAGTAAAAAAATCCAAAACATTATAACATCAGGAATATTAAAGGAGATCTTTATCTGACATGATAGAGAAAATACCGAAAACAGAACTACAAATGACAGGCCGAGAGAATGATTCAGAAAAGGACGCTTTACTGGATATACGAAAGAAACTGGCTGAAATTATAAAAATTAAAGGGGAGATACAAATGACAAACCAAGAGAATGACCCAGAAGATGTTTTCTTATTGGATCTTATTGGATCTTATTGGATCTACAAAGGAGGCCTGTTAAACCCTTGAGGAAATCTGTCTGATGAGATAAAGACGAATTGAAGAGAAATCAAATCCTACAACAATATTTGAATGAACTAAAGATTAAGACTGTTAGAAGTGAAAGGAAGGAACATAAAGTGGGTTTATTTGATCAAGGTTAAAATAAAACCTTTTTTTGCAAAGTTCTGGTAACCCTCTACAGACTTTTTACTGACACCAGGATTGAAAAGTTGATGTTTTATGGATTTACTTCAAGATAAGAGATGGGATATGGGATGAAGAAATATCTGTTTATAACCTTATAGAGGGTGAACAGTTATAAAATTTGTTTATATTTGTTGTGATGAAGGTTGGAAGTCGCTTGTTTTAGACATTTTTTTTCTTTATTATATTTTTTTTCTCTTTGCACTGTTTATTTTTCCTTTCTATTCTCCTTTCTTTCTTTAAGTTTAGTTTGTATTAGTTTTCACTACTGTAATCACAATCTTTAATAAAAAAAATTATATACCGAAAATATCTAATCAGACTTGCTCTTGAGTGGGGAATTTAGAATTATGCTTTGAGAACTGGGGACTTTCAGCACATTTTTAAACTTGGATATAAAATAACAAAGATGCAAAAGAAATTGGTCTGTGTTTGGGTATACAGCAAATCAAGCAGTAAACTAACCCATGTGAAAATGTAACCCTTGTTTGAATACAGGCAAAAAACAATAATTTTTAAGAAGATGAAGAATAGAAACAGTCGAAAGTGATTTAATAGTTCAGAGTCTGAAAATCAAGCAGATCAGATGAAGTTTCATTTGGCAAAATAGCCATTCTGAACCTTGAGGGTTTATTCTGTCCTCCCCCCCCACCTCAAAAAATTAGTGTTTTGTGTATCTTTGCAAGATGCGTTATGTTTCTGGCTTTAATACAACCTTGCGAGATTCATCTCTTTTTGAGAAAAAATGGCTTGCTTCTAAACAAGACAAGAGATGCTATGATCCTTAGAATATGACTTCTATTTCTAGCAAACAAGAAAACATTTAAAGTCCAACAAGAAGTACATGTTCCTTATCTGAATAAATTATACTTTTCAGTTCTATACAGTACACCAAACCCAATTTTATAAGCAAATGCAGAAACAGAGTAAGATTTAGGAAGCCAAAGAAAATAAAGGCATGAAATAAGAAAAGGAGAAATGGCTAAAAATATGCTATTTCTCCGCATTGCTGGAATGTTTGTTCCCAGCACCTTGATAGCCACTTCATACCCTGTTATTCCTTTTTTTAAGCTTTCCCTTTCCCTTTCATCAGTTCGATCCAAACTCAACTTTTTCTCAATGTTCGCATTCCTTTTGACCCATTCACTTTTCTTTCATCTATGTCAGTGTTTTTCAACCTTGGCAACTTTAAGATGTGTGGATTTCTACTCCCAGAATTCCCCAGCCAGAAGTCCACACATTTTAAAGCTGCCAAGGTTGAAAAACACCGATCCAAATCCTCATTCGTTCTTTTGATGTGGCCCACAGTAAGTTTCTTTCATAGTGATTCTCCCTTTGTATTCAACCCATATTCAAGAACCCTCCACTACCCCTTATTTCTATTTATTTTTAAGTTTCTCCTGACATACTCAATTCTCCCTTCCACATCACCGATTTGGAAGAAGTATGCTAATTGCAACTACAAAAGATGTTATTGCAGATATTTCCTTTTCTCAAAAACAAACAAACAAGAAACAGCCAAAACAAAACCCGTTTTTCTCAGAAAAAAATAGGGGAAAAGAATGCTTCCTTTTTCTGTCGTAGCAAAATTACTGGAAGCGTTTACATTTCTAATTATGCCATAAAGGCGCCCTTAGTGATTTTTTTTTTTGGCCAACCAGATATTTTTGTAGAAATATTTTAGCTCCTGGGCATGCAACAGGCACAAATACGGTGGCTGTGGCCGATTATATGTCTGATCTGGGTACTGAATGAACCCATGTTCACACTACGCTCTATACAGTGTACCCTAAACCAAGGTTGAGGACCCCTGCCCTAAATTATGGGGTTCTGTCAATACACTGAGCCACACGAAACCTTAACCCAGGTTAATGCTAACCAACTCAGCATGTTGCATGAATGTATTCATATACTTGACCTGGTTAAACAGGTTATGTAGGCACATCCAATTATACGGAATAACCACGATAGTTTAAAAACATCACTTTGTTTGCAGCATTTGAAAGTCAATTAAGTAAGTCTAAACCCAGTTTCATTCCATTTAGGGCAACAGAACATTTCCCAGACAGGCCACATCTCTGCTCGCTTCCTGTCCCAGTGCTGTTTATCATGAGTAGTAATAGCTCCGCAGAGTTACAGAGTTGAGTTTTTCACTCAAGGGATAAATGGTCAATTTTGTTGGAAGTTTTACACGTGAGCTTCTGGACGCAGCCCACCGCTGAGCTTGGTCCTATCACAAAGATGTCTCCTACGGCCAGACCAGTCTGATCCTGCCTCACCTCCTCCAGGTGTGTTCAATTCCCAGAATTCTCAGCCGTACCTGGAGGAATCCAGTGAGGTGAAGAAGTGGGGAGCGTGCAGCTGAGCATTTTCTCTCCCGACCAAGGGTAGCTCTTTGAAATCTCCAGGCCTGGTGACTAAACCAAGCCAGGCTGTAGTTCTCCAGATGTTGGGAGTCTGCAGTTTCTACTGTGCCTCACTATTGGTGGAAATTCAGAAACATCTGGAGGTCCGTAAGTCTCTTAACCTTGCAGTAATTGGAGATTGATCCTGGGATTTGCTGCATAGGAAGCAGATACCCCAGCAGTCACCTGGGCCCTCTTGATTTGAGCCATCTCAGAGAAGAAAACTGAGTTCGGATCACCCCCATGCGTAAGTCCTAACCTCCTTACTCTTTAACATGGCACAACTTGTTTTTATTCTTTTTCAAATGGACAGTCAAAATCGACTGGCAAAGAAACAATAAAGCAGTGACTCCTTGTGCAATAACACGGCACCCATTGTCGCAAGAGCCAGAAAAGCTTTATGTGCTACATGGCCTTTAAATAGCTTTGAATGGAAGTCAGGGTGAATGATGCCCTCCCTTTCCGAACGCTTGGGACCCTTCAAAGAATGGGAGACGATCTCCTGCCAAACCTCAGGTTGACCTAAAGGTGCCAGGAAATTCTATCATAAATATCTCTTGGCCACGGTTGATAGGGCAGAAGACTCTCAAAAGGTCACCCAAGATGTTTCCACAATCATGGAGGAGGAAGATCAGGTCAACCTGAACACCGTTTCTCTTCCTCTCTTACAAAAAGAGTAACAACGTTGGGTTTGAAGGAAGACAATTTAAAATGGGAGGAACAGCCTAAAGGAAATAATACGCCTTCCCTCAACCAGAATAATCTAAATCCAGAGATCTGCCTTGGTGGCTTTGCCCTACAAGACTCCATCGCAAATGGAGAAGAACCAGGGAGAAGAAGGAAGAAAAGGTTCTTTAAATGGGACCCCCAGATCTCCACTCAGTTTGGGATGATGGAGAAAGATGTTCCACAGGAGGAAATTAGGGGAATAGTTTTGCCTCTCCTTCCCCTCAAAGCTGTTTTGTGCCCCCCCATCGCAAAACCCTCTTTGGAAGAGGATCGTTCTTACCGGCCTTCTTTGCACTAGTCTCCCCTACCCCCCGGTTAAATGATAACATCCAGAAATGGACGCAGCGCTTGAAGATCTGGCCAGTGCAGGAAAAAAATGGGACAATTATTTCCTGTGATTTAGAAAACACACTTCTGCTATACAGCTTAAGACTGCATTTCCCTTTTATGCAGCCACGTCACGCTCTTGGGCTCATCCAAAGTCGGTCTCCCAAGTTGGGGGCCAGCATCCTCATTCAACACCTGCACTCTTTACAATATCTCTAGAAAGAAGCTACAGGGTTTAACGCTGCACAGACTGAATGACTGCTAGGGTCTTTTCAGACGAGGCTTCAACTGAGCACATCCTTTGCCTCAACCAAAGAATGTCTTTTTTTCGGGGGGGAGGTGTGGCTGGTTGGGTCAGGTCTAATTATGAGCGAGGGTGTAAAGGAATCAACTTTTCTTTTATTATCATACCAGTGTGGTCAAGACAGAGGTTCCTCTCTAAATTTGGCCTGTTGATACACAGCTCAGAACTGGGGGGAGAACAAGGGAGGAAGATTGAGATGTATTTTCTGAAAAGCATTTGAGCAGGGTGTCCCAGAATGGTTCCTGTCTGGTTCCCACCACTCTGCGTGACTGTGAAATGTTGACACAGTCTACTCCTGGGCATTTCCTGTCTGAATCTGGAAGGAACGCAGGGAGAGAAGAAAGGAAGATGTCACAGAAGAAGACTGTCAAACCCCACACATCTCAGCAAGCTCAAGGAAGCAGGAACCCCACAGATGTCCGTAAAGTCTCTTTAAAGCTAGTCTGGGGTAAATACAGAATCTTGGAAGCTGTACAGGGCATTTCTCAGCCCCCTCTCTAGTAAGCTGATTAAGACGGAGTTTCTTTGAAGGACTGGAAAAGCTTCTTCCTGGGTTTCTCGCGACCTGCGCTGAGTTGATGTTTAGGAGATAGGCTGCTTACAGGCTCTCCTCCTATCTCTTGTCCATGTCTAATCTCCCTTCCATTATGTTCCCAGCCTCCCCGCCATCTCTCACAAAGCCAGGCTAGACATTGAACAATTTTTGCTTTCCCTGGACTCCAGAAATAACACGTACCAAGAGAAGGCATTTGCTGCTTTTAGATCAGTGTTCCCAACCAGAGGCTTTCAGATGTGTTGATAAACTTGGTTTCAAAGAGCAGTGTTACATCTAAGATAATACTAATAAACCCCCAGAACTCCTTGGCAGCCTGGCCACCAGGGATCCTGGGAATTGGACCAATGTATCTGGTAGACACCAGAATGGAGGAAAGTACATTGGGTTGTGTCTCACCTACGTTCAAAAGGCTGAAATGACCTGATCCCATGATCTGAGTTGGTTGAGGATTCACAGACGCCATTTCACTGGAGCACGTTTTCCCACAAAAGCAGAAAATGAACGCCAGTGATAAGAAGTATTATGCAGGATAATGTATCATGATGACCTATAAGAGCATTGTGGTTACATGCTTCCTCTGCATTTTGTAAGAGGAAATGTCCAGGGTTGAAGTAACCTGTTTCCTGTTACATTAACCAGAGTCCTTCACATGTGCAGAGCAAGACGTGTGTCTGAAGGAGGGAAGGGCCCAGGTCGGTGACTTCTTGAGAGCCAAAATGGGGTAGTGGTTAAGGTGGTGGACTGGTATCCAGGAGACTCCAGTTCAAATGCCTTGTCAGCTACGGAAGCTGACCGAATGACTCTGCATCAGTCTTTCTCTCTCTCTGTCCAGCCTATATTATACTGTTGTGGGAAAAATAGGAAGAGGAAATGGCATCATGAACACGTGGAAGAAAGTCCAGATATAAATCTAACAAATTCTTAAAATAATGCTTTCGGATTAAGTTGATTAGGCAGTGTGGTTAAGGTGTTGGGGGAGGACCTGGGAGAGAGAGGTTCTAGTTCCCTCCAAGCCACAGAAGCTTTCTGGGGGACTCTGGCCCAGTCCCCCCCCCAACTCAACTGACCTCACAAACTTCTTGTAGTGGGGAAAAATAAAAGGAGGGGGGAGAGGGTATTCCACATTCAGCTCCTGAAGGAAAGCCAGGCTAGACATGGAACAAATAAATTCACAGCAGCCTGAATTCTGCCTAGGATTTTTGGGTGGTGAAATCCAACACGTCAGGAGAGGACCAGATCAACCCTTCCAGCCATGGTCCTTCTCCTTTTCTGCTTTTCTTTTCCCACCAACATCCCAGCTTCTTCTCTCTTGATACTCCTGTAGGTCCCTCCTCCAGGTTCAGATCACTCACTACTCTCCGAGAAGAATGAATCCGGAAGCGTCATCAGTGTGGTCCTCATAACATTGTTTTTTCTTCAGGTCTTTAACAGGTTAGCTCACCAATATGAAGAGAGGCCAGTGCCTGGGAGCCCTGGGAACACTGTACATGGGGAAAATACGGCTCGTAGTACAAATGATAAAGCAGACCTTTCTTTGCAGGATCCACACCTCTTCTTTGAGCCTGGCCCAAACACGCATACCCAGGCCAAGGTTACTGGGGAAGCTGTCTGCCTTTTCAGCTTGGAGATCGTATCCCGCTGTTTTTTCCAAGCCAACACACCTCAGAATGACACAATCCCAGGGCCCAAAGAGCTCATTAGTACACAAAGCTTTACCAGCTCCTGTTCTCTGTGCAAGGGCTGATAATGGGAAATAAATGGCTGAGTCACCAGAAGCCCTTGTTAATTTTGGTGGCTGGTTTTCTGTGCAAAGAACGAGATAAGTCCTTCAAAAGGCTCGCCCTAATCTTGTGCCAAAGCAGCATCACAGGGCCCCTGTTCTCTTTTTTGTTTTAAGAGCCAGATGGTCGTCTGTCTCACAGACATCTGACAGACAGGAAATTGACTTTGGGATGACGGTGCCACAAGCCCCATGTCTAATAAGCATTTCCCCAATAATAGGGATTGCTCAGTCACATCCAAGCTTGCTCCAGCGAGAGGGAAGAATGATCAGAAAGCGCGACCCAAGAAAATTCCTACTGCAAGAGAGCTCCTACTGAATTGCCAAATGTTCTCCGAGAAAGTCCAATGGGTACAGTCCAGCCTGCAATAGATCTATCCCCCTGGAGCCCTGCGTGGCTTGCTCATCACACTAAGCCATGGTTAAAGCAGAGTTTGTTGAATAAACTGTCAACACAGAACTTGGAGCAAAGTAAACACGGTAACCACAACATAGACCTTGGAGGCTGGAGCACACGAGACTGTTGGGGGGGGGGGTGTAGTGGGCACACTCACAGACAGGCTTGCCATAGTGGGCACAGCAAAGGCAAAGAACTAAAAAAACAACAGCAACCATGCTCCAAGGGAAAATAGTTCCCCAAGACAGTCAGGGGGACCTTCACGGGCACCCAAGTGCTACAGATAAATGACGATGCTAGAAATGGGTCCTCTGACTTTGCGACAAGCCAGCAGCATCTTATAAAAGAGGATTTGAAAAAGTCCGGCAAGGTGAGTGGGCACCGAGGGTACCAACCCCTGACTTAGCTTGAATGAGCCTATGTTTCCTTCAACACACGCCGCCGCCTCACTTCTCACCAGCTGCATTAATGTGCCTCGCATTAAAGAGGAGAGTTTTGATCGCGTGATCGCAGCAGCATCTCGACTTTTCACCTCCTCCCTCCACGGATGTCCCCGAGCGAGACTCAGTTTGGGGAAAGTGGGTGAACTCACTTGATCAATGCCCTCCCACTGACTTTCTCTCTCATCAGCCGAGGAAGGGATCCGCCCAATGCATCTGGTTGCTGATTTCACATGAAAGCGGTCCATCGCTTTGGCGGGGCCTCCTTATCGGTGCATTCACGTTGCCCGGAGAAGCCAAGAATTGTTTGAATAATTCAGAGGGGAGGGATGGACAGCGTCTCAGAGCAGTCCTTGATGCGTGCAGATTGGTAATGCATCATCAGTATCATTTAATGCTCAGGCCAGAGGCTTTTAGCAAAATTTATTTCATGGCTCACACATGCATTTCACAGTTCTTCTATTGCTCAGGGCAACCCTCAAATGCGAAGGTGGCCACCTTAGCCAAGCTGTTTGGTGGGCAGGCTGCCTCGATCTGCCACCCAGATGGGCTGGGCTGAACGTTTTTCCACTCAAGAGCATGGCCAACATACCCAGAGGGCTCCAACAACGGAAAAGCTGGTGGAGATGATGAGTCAAATCAAGCCATGTCAATCCAACACCACCAACTGGAAATATTGGGGCCCCTCCTCTCACAGGATCCAAAGAAGCCATGATGACCTTCCGGGTGTCATGATGTCATTGCCCAAATGGGGTCAATTATGCATTTTGTACAACAATGATTCATAATCCACTTGACATCACTTGCCCTTCTTCCCAGTCTATTCTTGCTCACTGACCTGAGACCAAATTGCTAATTACGCCCCTGACTTCCTGTAGAATTTCCTTTTTTGCTCCAGCTACCAACGAACAGGGCGGCGTGGCAGCTGGACAGTTGGGCTTTGGACCCTGTTCCACTCAATGGCTCGGTTCAGCAGACAAAACCTTAAACCTAAGTTGACCAAACACAGCCATTGGGTTCTTGTCGCATGGTTCGCCCAAAGAAATACACCTTATTATGGTTTAAGGTGATGACTTGATTTAGGGCAGTGTTTCTTAAACTCTGCAACTTTGAGATAGGTGGACCTCAACTCCCAGAATTCCCTAGCCAGCATGCTGGCTGGGGAATTCTGGGAGGAAATCCACCCATCTTAAAGCATGCTGGCTGGGGAATTCTGGGAGGAAATCCACCCATCTTAAAGCATGCTGGCTGGGGAATTCTGGGAGTTGAAGTCCACCCATCTTAAAGTTGTCAAGGTTGAGAAACACTGTTCTAGGGTCTTTCTAACTAGGTTCTGCAAGAGACTGTAGGGAGAGCTTTGCCTCTTGATCAGGTTTTCTGAGATTTTTTTTTTTAAACTAACCAGGTCCACGGTCTGAAAAAGGTAGTCCACCCAGTAGGCTGGCCCAGATGCTACCTGGCCTCATCTTAACCTACATTAATATAAGGGGGCATAGAAGGATCCATCAACGAATATCCAGCCATGAAGTGGCCATTTTGACCTTGGAAAGAGAGATTCCAAGTGCCCCAGAAGTAGTCTGACCCCAAAATGGGCTGGAAGAACCTCACCATGGGCTACTCCCCATGTTACAGAAATGCTCTGAACTCAGAACGGGCCATTCAAAAGCCCAAGCAGCCTGTTTCATAGCCCGAGACGTCCAGGTCAGAATGCTTTTGCACGCTTCTAATCAACCACGTTGTTTGAACCCCATCCAAAATACGGTTTACTGGGTGTTCTCGCATTAACCTCACTCCGCCTCCCAGGAGCCTTAGAAAGACAAAGAGAATTATCCTGGGAGGATCGGCAGAGAACAGGGCAGCCTGCAGAGAGGCGAGGCAGGAAGATTGGCTCAGTCAGAGGTAGCAGTGAATTGGGAAGGGCCGCGCCGGGGAACAGAATCCAGACAAAGGTACCAGGGAAATGTTTTACAGATGACGCATGGATTCGGTCCTGGTGGCTCAGGACGAGGGACGTTGAAGTCCAGCATGTCTCAAAGGAAAATATTTGGGGTGTGGGTGTTGTGCGCATGACTTAACAGTGGCATCAGCAATTGTGAGTTAAGGGTGGGCAAAATAGGAGGCGGATTCCAACTGGAGGGGAAGAAATGCATTCAAATGCTATGAGCCATGAGAGAGCGGAACCCACGATTCTGAATGGGATCCTCTTCCCTGGATGCGTTCAGGAGGCTGGACAGCCTTTGAATGGGGTGCTATTTTTGCCCCGTGATCATTTCGGCCGCACATTTCTGCAAACGTTCCACCTCTGCCACTTCCTTTTAGAGGTCTGGCAACTTGAAATGTGCCGTGCACAATCTTCCCACAGGAAAACCACATTGTCAGTTCTCTTTCCAAAGGATCTGAGGGAGCTAAAAAAAAAAAAAAGTCAGTGAAGACAGATGGAGTTTCTTTGGCCTCTGCCTGGGGAAATTCGTACTCTCTATTTTTTATTGGAATGTTTGAATACAATGGAAGTATAAAAAATGGAAAATGAGAAAAAATAGTTTTTTCTTTTTTCTGTCTTTTTTTCTTTTTCCTTTCTCTTATCTTTCCTTCCATTTGTTATACTTTCACTTTTATACATTCCAGTAAAAAAATAAATTTAAAAAAGGGAAACTCATACTATCGATCCATCGCCATCACCAGCACCTCCGGCTATTTTCCAAAAGTTCGGGAGGGTTTACAAAAAGATCCTCCTTCCCTCTAGCCCTACAGCAATCCTGTGAGATAGTTTAACAGAGCGAGACTGACCCAACGTCCCCCTAGGAGGCTTCCATGGCTGAGGATGGATTAGAACCCGGGTCCTCTGCTCCTGCTCCAGCCCTTGACCACCTTGACTCTTCATCTGACAGGGAGGGACTGACCCCGTGTCTCCCACAAAGCTCTGTGGCGGAAGGGGCACGAGAACCAGGGTCCCCTTGCACCTTCACCGTGACACCAGGGACCCTCAAGTTCTATCTGTTCCACCAGACTGCAGAAAGCTAATTGATGACCTGGCTAGATTTGTGGATTGGAGAAAGGAACGTATTATGATTCTTTCTGAAAACGGCACTGCTCGCTCGCCCTCGTTCTGCCACGGGGTTCTCAAGGTGCTCGGGGTGCTGAAAAGGCCACCCGCATTGTGTGCAGGTGTTCGGGAGGGTGGGCTGAGCTGCAG
>NW_006532842.1:12799-23138 GCF_000186305.1 Python bivittatus | reverse complement strand
AGCCAGCCATGCTGGCTGGGGAATTCTGAGAGTTGAAGTCCACCCCTCTTAAAGTTCCCAAGGTTGAGAAACACTGCTCTAACTTATTGTGTTGAAGTAGCCTGAGCTGTGGGTGACAACCAGTGGTGTTCTGAAGTTCTGATATTCTGTGGTCCTCCCTGGGAATCAATTTGGTTCTGTTGATTTGTCATCGAGTCTTCTGAATGTCTGGATTAATTCCATCAGTTGAGTGTGTCTATCAAGGGGGTCATAACAAATGCAACTGTAGCATGGAGCCTAGCTATACATAATAGATTTGGTGGTGTGGCCTGTGTAGAACAGAGAAATGCCTCTGAAATGCATTATTAATAATTATTAATAAGCAACACTCCATACTGGATAATGACACTCACTTTCCCAGGCACTGAGAAATACTTGCCTACAGAACCACCACCCAACCTGAAGCAAGTTCTCCCAAACAATCAGAAGCAACAGGAAAATGATGCTAACACAGGAACCAGACCTTGCAACAAGTCCAGAGGTCTACTTTGCTCCCATAATTACAACAACAGCAACATTATTGGTCTTAACAACTTTAAACATAAGATTACAGATGCCTTCACAGGCTTTTGTTCTAATGTGACACATGATATCATCTGCCAGCAACAGCCCTGTGAATTCTAGGTAGGACAATAGGCTAGACGTTGCATAGAAGAGTTAATGGACACAGATGTGATAGTTGGATTCCTCATAAGGACGAAGTAACAGCAGAGCATTTTAACCTTCGAAGACACTGCATTACAGGTTTCAAAGTAGCCGTTTTGGAACTAAAAAAGTTTATCCAACACAACCGAATGAGAGATTGCTGGACTTACATACATCAGAACGTTTCAGGCCATCTCAGAAGGTCTCAACAAATGCAATGAGACCTTTCTTTTTTAAAATCACATTACAATTGTTAATTGATCAGGAACTTGTAATTGGTCTCACATGTAACCCCTACACCCTCCCTTCCCCTCTACCTCATCCCAGTTTAAATCCTATATCAGTTTAGCCACTCTATACATCTGATGAGCTACAGTTCGCAAAAGTGTATGTCTTTTAATAAAATGTGTTGGTCTGAAAAGTTGCTACCAGTTTCTTGATTTCTGATGATGATAGGCTTATCCTACAGTAGCAAGGCCAGAATTGTTCAAATGATGGAGTCACCTTGACACACGAATTAATATTTTTGGTATTTTCCCATTTTTATGATTTGATTCAAACTACTTGTTTAGCCCAGTTACTGAATTAGCCTGTTTTGAAGTGTAGTCTTTCAAAACTGGGGAATATGCTAGGGCACTCTTCTTACAATGATCAAGTTTATTAATTTGTTAGATTTCCATCCTACTTTTCCTCCAGAACTTTAAGATGGTGTATCTACAATTTTCCCCAACAACATCCTTCTGAGTAGATTGGGCTGAGAGAGGAGGATGGGCTCAGTCACCCACTGAGCTTCTGTAGCTAAGGATGGACTAGAAAGAACCTGGGTCTCCCTGTTCCTAATGCAATATCTTCACCACTACATAACCCTAGCTTTTAACATTCACATGAAGCAAGCAAGAGAAGAGAACTTCTCTTAAGTCTTTACCTGAACTGGTTAATGTGTTTTATGAGTTTAAAGCCAATTGCTACATTCATACAGTATAACATAGCCTCTAGAATAAACCATATTATGGCCTAATTTAGTTCACACATGCTAAGACAAGGGACGTGTTCCCACAAGGCCCAGAATCACCAGTGATTCCACCCCGTTTTAACCAGATTAACTTATTGGGTGACCCAAGCCTATAAATTAAAGCCTGGAGATGGATGATGTCATTTAAGGTCAGGAATCAAAAGCAAACTCGGGCCCCTCAAATCCATGAATTTCTTCTGAGTTTTCCTTCTAGTTAAGCTTGTGATGTCGAGCAGCTTATTTGCAAAACAGATTTGCAGGTTTGTTTTTCATTATCTGATCATCTCCAATGACAACAAAGGCCTTTCATTAGTTTGTTTGCAAAATGAATGCCTGAGAAAACAGTAGTTCATCACCAGGGCAGCCAAACGCACCCCCCCCCCCCCCCGCTTTTTAATGCAGTTCATCTGAATTAGCTGCTCTTATTTATTCCTCAGTAATCCATACTTGGACAATAGTTCCTTCTTCAGGAACTCCACCACCCCAGATGTGCTGGAGATGTGTTGGACTAATATTCCCAGAATTTAAACCCAGTCGAGCCATTCCCCTGATTAGGGAAGTTTGCTGTGCAGTAAAGTTCTCATGAACTTCAAGAAGGCCATTGCTGGTGAATAGCTGATAAAGTCATTAACTGCAGAGTGGAGAGAAAAATGAGCAGTTGTAAAACCACCTGAGGAATATGCCTTTTGTTTTCCCAATGCAAATGATATTAAAACAACCAAAACATTTGAAACAGCTGCAAATCTGTAAAACAAAACATTCAATTGTGCATAAGTTTGAGTGCTTTAGTTCAAATCAAGGTGTTACCCAACTGTGGAGTTTGGTAAATAAATGGTGGTCAGAAGACACAAGGAAGGGTACCATGATTCATATTTGGCACTGTCCCTAGGTGTAAGTGACCTCCAATGAATTATGTAGCAAATTCTATGTAGAGCCCTGTAGTGTGGTCCAAACATTGATTGACTTGTGGAATTGAAGCAAAGAGGCATTCATTTCCAGTGTTTGAACTGAATTGGAGACCTTCAATTAATTCAATCCAATTTGAATCATAGAATCATGGGCACCAAACCCTGGGTAGGGCAGGAATCCTCAGACCCTCCCAGACAAATGGTGCCCAACCTTTGCTTGAAGACCTCCAGTGATACAGAAGGCCAGCTGTTTCTCTGCTTCATAGCTCTTGTGGTCAGGAAGTACCTCTTTATTTTGAGTTTGGATCTGTTTGCTATTTGCTAAAGTACACTTGCATTTTTAGCATTCAAAGTGGTTCAGACTGAATCAAAGTTTGGATGACTTGAGTAAAACAGCCTTGGTTAATGTTTATTTTTGCAGAATTCATAGCACCTCAAGGTTTGTCCCTCTAGGGGGGAATAAATAGATTCTAATCAAAATTCACCAGCGGGTCTTCCACCTGCCTTCCAGACAGGTGATGATCAACAGTGCACCCATTTATATCAATCAAGAGGCTTCTTATCACCTTAAAAAAAGAGAGAGGAAAAAGTTGTATTTTTTTTTCAGCACTTGTAAACTTCAATTATATGTTAGTTCTCTAAAGGTTCTCATACATATCTTGGAAAAGCAGCTGCACAATTTTAAATATATATGTTCTATTTTCATTTTTCTCCTGCACCATTATGAGGTCTACAGCAGCAAATTGCCCCCACCCCCAGCAGTGGTATGAGACCATCATCAAGCATAAATGCTTGTTTGTCACAAACGTAACTATGTTTGTTTAATTAAAATTCACTTCGTTTTCTGGTGTTGCTGAGAATGGAAAGGAGTCTCTGGATGAGTGCTAGGAGAAGCTTATGTATTTATCCAATTCATTTCTTGCCATTTTTCCCCAAGGGGTTTTATAGTTTAGAGTACACAATACCAGCAGAGCAGAGTCATCAAAACCGGTCTTTTACTGTATAAATGTGGTTTAAAATTAGCCATCTCCAAAAAGGTGAGCCATCAGTGAGAGAGAAGAAATATAATTTCAAATCTTTCCTAGAAACAACAAGCTGTTTTGAGAAGAAATGCTCTAAAGGTGGAGCTGATGTGGATAAAGTTATGACCGGATGTAGCAGCTTAGAAAATGATGCAGATAAAGAAAGCTGGTTTGGACTGGTGGTTAAGGGGTTGGGGTACCTGAGTTCTAGTACCATCTAGGCACAAAGCCAACAAGATAACTTTGGGCCAGCAAGAAGAAGAAAGAGATGGAGAAGAAGGAGGAGGAGGAGGAGGAAGCAGCAGCAAGGGCAAACCACATTGAAAAATGCTGTCAAGAAAACTGCAGGGACTTGTCCCTGTAGTTGCCAAGAGTCAAGACCGACCTGAAAGTCTACACACGCACACAAAAAGCTTGTGCTGGCAAGCAGGTAACCCTCCTTTTCAGGCCAGACCTCCAAGGACTAGAGAATGAGAATGCTCTCACAATGCAATTAACCTAGTTACTGAAATTTTAACCTACTTTCTGGGCTTGTGCGATACGCTGAACCATAAATGAATTGCCTGACCTGGGTAATGCTTGCCTTTTGTCTGGGGGTTGTCCTTTTCATTTGTGGATCTTCTCCAAGGGATCGATGGAAAAGGTGAAGTTCCTCCGATCTCCAGCTCCACTTCTGGTGACTTCACAGATATGGCCAAGGAGTTTCTTGGCAGCATAACACAGAAGTGATTTGCCCTGCTTCTGGCTGGGATACTTTTTTAATTTCCCAATCATAAATCTGAAACCCTCTGAGGACCTGCTGTCCACCTACTAACCTGGCCTGTTCCTGCTTAGTTTCCAACCAGAGACAAGGTCATCCAAGTGAGGCCACTTGCTAAGTTTCACTTAAACTTAAAATGTCAATCATCCTTTGAGTCAAGTGTGACTCCTGAGGATTTCATGGACAGTCCATATTGTTTTCTTGGCAACACTTGAGAAAAGGTTTGTCACTGCCTTGTCCTGAGTTGTTATTGTTTATTTCTCTACAGTTCTAGGATTTCATTGTGGTCTCCCACCCATTTACGAACAAAACCTGACTCTGCTTGGCATTTAAACCTAGCTTTTAAACCTAGCCAGGTGTTGCATACCTACCTTAGACAGAAAGATAGACTGTAGCTGTATACAGAACATTTTGTAAAGGCATTCAGCTACTTGGAATATTAACCCCACACCCCTTATTTTTCTTTTTGCAATATAGGTTTTTCACTCAATTGCGCAGGATGACAAGCTTTCCTTAATCTTCATTTCCTTGACACATTTGTCGGCTAGAAGTGCATCTATCTGGGAAAGCCAGATTCCACTGGTGGTTTTTCTCCTTCTTTATCTCCAATGGCAGCTCTCAGATCAAGTGATAAAGGCTAGCCTAATAATAAAAATAAAATACAATGTAATGAAAGGAGTGTAGGGATAACTCTCACCCTGTTTTTGTTCCCTCTGATTTTGGTCTGATGTTTATGTGTAGGTGCGCGTGGGTTTCCTTGAATTTTGTCTCATCTTCCAAGAAAACAAAAGGATTTGTCAAGATTATGGTATTACATTGCTGGGCACCTGCAATGGTAGAGATATAGAGGCAGAGACAGAGAGCCAGTCTGGTGTAGTGGATAAGGCATCAGGCTAGAAACTGAGAAATTGGGAGTTTTAGTCCTGGCTTGGGCATGAGGCCAGCTGGGTGACCTTGGACCAGTCACGCCCGAAGGAGAAGGAGAAGGAGAAGGAGAAGGAGAAGGAGAAGGAGAAGACAAGGGCAAATTAATTCTGAAAATCCTGCTTAGAAAACTGCAAGGAAATGTCCATGTATTGACAGCCAGTCTGGTCCAGTGATGAAGATGCTGGTCTAGAAACCAGGAGTCCATACGTTCTAGTCCTGCCTTAGGCACAAAGCCAGCTTGATGACTCTGGGCCAGCCCTAGGAAGAAGGAGGCTGGGGCAAACCACTTCTGAAAATCTTGCCAAGGAAACTGCAGGGACTTGTCCAGGCAGTAGCCAGGAGTCAACACTGACTGGAAGGCATCTATATCTATATCTATCTATATCTATCTTGAGTATGCATTAGCACACAGTATTGTACATTCTAGTTGGTGGGATGAGGACAATGATGTTGGCTTACAAGGTAGTCTCTAGATCCTAGTTTGCATAGAATAGCATGCCTAAGCTAAAACTAAAACCTTTGGCATGCTGGCAAAATGTGTCCCAAATGACCAGGACCTTAGGTTTTAGCAGGGAATGTTGCATGTGAAATGGGGACAGCTAGGATTGGTGGTTAGAGTTAGCATTCTAGGAAAATCTTGATGGAACCAAGCTATGATGGGCAGAGGAGGTTAAGAACGACTTTTTTTCTGCACGTAGCATAATATTCCTTACACCGAAAAGGAAGTGCATGATGGGTATGTACGGATGTGTACAAACAATATTGTGTTCTGAGATGGATATCTATATGCCATGCCCCAAACCGTGGTCCACGGTACAGTTTTCTTTTAGGAAGCCAAAACCTGAAGACCCAAAGCATTGGTGACTGCTGTCACCACCACCACCACCACCACCACCACCACCACCTTCTTCTCTTTTTCCTCTTCTTTTTTCTTAGTCTTCTTCTCTTTTTTCCTCTTGTTCCTCCTCCTGTTTCTTCTCTTTTTCTCCTTCTCCTCTTCTATTTATTGATTTATTAATAGCCATAGATCAAAGTCAGGTAGCTTGCTGGATTCTCAGAAGAGAAATACTTTTGTGTAAAGCTGTCTCAGAAAAATCAGCTCAGAAGGCCGAGATGGTTATGGCGAAGCAAAAGTGGGAGCAAGGGCCTGTTTTATATGACGAGAGGGAGCTCCAAGCCACGCTGGGTCAACGACAAGTGGGATTTTGTCATTTTGAACCTTAAGAACACCAGACTCTGCTCATGGCAGACCTATCTCGTTGGGACAAAACATTTATAGCCTGCTCCTTGTCCTCTCAAGTGCTGGTTTCAACTTTCTCATGGGAAAGGGCTCAGAAAAGTGACCCCATCAGAAAATGTAACCCCAGTGATCTGCCCATCTTCACTGAGTCCGTCCATCAGACTTTCCCCAACTGCTAGCTAGGAATTCTGGGAGTTGTAGTTTGAGACATCCGAATCCAGTCCAAGTTGGGAAATCACGCCACCTCAAAAATCCTGACGGCAGTTACGTTAAATTTCTATCAAGTCATCTTAGCAGAAGCCGGTGTAATCCTGACAACGTGGGGCTGGTTCCAGGGCCGTGGCCTTTGGCTCTAGGTGGCGTTTCCAAATCATCTTCAAGGCAGGCCTATGGTTGCCTAGCAACCTGTAGCTTATAGCTCTCAGCCACCTCCTGGTTAACCCAATGGGGACTGGAAACTCTTTTCAGGTTGCTAGGCAACTGAAAATGCTTCTCTTCATCCCAACCACCCATTTGGCTTCTGCAGTTTGTGATTTTCTCTTAAAAAAGGAGCCTGTGTGAACATCCACACACTTCCTGCACCGCCTTTTCTGCTAATATATGCCACATTTTCACTCCCTTTTGTCTAAAAGATGCACTTTTGCACAGGGGTTCTGGTTCTAAGCCAGCATCTCTCAGGGTCAGCAACTTTAACAAGCTCCCAGAATTCTCAGCGCCAGCAACTTTAAGAAGCGTGGACTTCAGCTCCCAGAATTCTCAGCACCAACAACTTTAACAGGGGTGAACTTCAATTCCCCCTGGCTGGGGAATTCTGGGAGTTGAAGTCCATGCATATTGAAGTTGCTGAAATTGAGAAACACTGCTCTAAGCGATTGCATCTCAAGATAGGCCTGGGGTGTGCAAGTTTCTTCCAGATGTGCCTTTTTTCTTAACTGGGGAATGGCATCGCAACATCAGGAGGGTGCTGGTATTCCAAGAAAGCAACATTTTGCTTTGCTTGACCCTGTGGAAAAGACGCGTTACAGAAATTTGACTCTCTTCTGTGTTTTTCACCGGACTTCAGCCTGACTCCCACGCCCCCTCCCCTTGCCTCTTGAAGGCCCTTTCTTCCCCTTCAGCCCGTTTGCCTCACTTTCCCCTCTAGTAATCTAAAATACAATTTTGCAGAAAGAAGGAAGCAACCACTCCAGCCTTCGCTTTCTACTTTTCTTTTACATTTTTTTCCCCTTCTGCTTTTCTCGGAATGGCAGAAAGAGGGTCTCCTGGGAGCTCGGTGCCGCCTGGCTAGCAGCATTCATTACGAAGCCCGCTCCAGTTTTTGTTATTTCTGCTCCTCCTAAGGTTATAAAACCTGTCAGTGGTTTTTATGAGAAATTCCACCGCTGGTGACCCAAGAGAGCGATCCTGTGTCTGAACTGCAATTACCAGCACGTGTTCCCAGTTGTCTCCAGCACCGTGGCCACCAGCTGCTGCTCAGATGCTTGAGCACCCCTTTTTGGGGAAATGGCTGAGCTGGAAGGGGGTGGAAGTGGAGTTTGTAAGTGGAGCCAGGCCAACGCTTGTTGGGGAAGGTAAATGCACATGTCCTACTTCCCCCGGGGGAGTTGATCCTGTAGACAGGATCACCCACGGGGGATATGTGGCTGTTTGGGTTAAAGAAAGCTTGTTTGTTGGTTTCAGCCCAAACCAAGTTGGAGTAAGGATGTTTAGCCTCCAGGGTGAGCCATCGGCTTGCAAATCCAGCCCTGCTACGAGTCACAAGCCTTCCCTTCTGCGGGCAAAGAGAAGCATTTCCAGCAAGGAAGAAAACACAGTGGTGCTAGATTTGTGATAACTCAGCCCAGTACCTCTTTTCTACTTGGTTTCTGTTGTTGTTCTTTTTCAATTTAAGTGTTAATTGGACCTGTTCCAAAGCTTCCCAGATCAGCTCTTCACCATTTAGGTTTTGCAAGGTTTTTCAGGCTGAGCTTTGGCATTGTGGCAGGGGGCTGCTCTCCGAAGAATAAGCCCCACCGAGGGAAAAGCTGAAATCGATTTAATTTAGCCTACAGTTCAGAAGTGACTTAAATCACACGAAAGGTTGTGCATAGGATCGCACCCTATGTTTTTAGTTGTTTTCTTCCTGCTGTCATCAGAGCAACCATTGGGAACAAATTTTGGAGGGGTTTGGGGGGAACTGCACCCAAAGAGTTCATGGAGCATTAGGGATTTAGGGGCCCCAGGTTGGGCTCCCACACCCTAAACCCAGATTGGACAACAGCAACCAAAATTAGCCAGAGAAGCTCATGTTTTCCCCATGTTCGTTCCTACATTTTACAAGGTGAGACTCAACTGCAAAGTTCCTACAGTGCTTTTCCACACCTCTTGATATCTCCCTTGCTGGAAAAGAACTTAGTTCCTAGAAATCATGGTTAAGATTGTACTAGGGTAGCACTGATACAACCTGCTTATTCAAGTTACTGAATTGACCCATTTGCTGTGTGGCCCCAGGACATGATTAAGTAGATCCTGAAAGCTGGGTTCACAGCTCTTCATATGTTGATGATGATGACCATCACTACCACCACCATCTTGGTTAACATCAACCATGTTTGTTATGTTATGTAAATGAAGCTGCTAGGTATTTAACTGCAACCTTTTCTTTAAAAAAATAGGGGGGGATGCCATGCTGACAAGCTCAGAGTCTGTTAATTTCATGATCAAGTCTGAGCTGGGTTTTTTGGCAACAGTACAGAAGTAGTCTTGGTTTTGGACCCACAGACTAGCTTGAACGTCTTTTTGGCTTTAGCTTTGTGTCATGCTGGCTCTAGACTTTGGCTCATTTTATGTTCTTCCTTGATTCTTGAACCTCTGTGGGGCAGAGCAAGGGCCTTGCTGAGAAAGCAGGGTCCAGCTATTTTCAGAAAACCTTTCCACATTACAGCAGAAGCCTGATATATTTAGTTTCTCAACAGCCACCTTCTTAAAAGAGTGGCCTCCTCACCATCTTCCAGAAGTCAGATCCAGCTGTTTCCTCCTCCTTGTCAGCAGATCCTCTTGAGAATGAAGACCTCATGGAGCCAAAGAATTGGCTTCTGCAGTGCCAGCAATTTGCCACTTTCCCTCCCAAATTAACCTCTCTTTTTGCTCCACCTTCCCTGCAGGTCTCAAACATAGGCTAAGCCAGCCTCTCACTCCTGAAACACAGACCTTCTCCACGATGGCATTTGAAGCAATTTACTTATCAGCTGTACTCCGCCATCCATCTGACACACATCTGTGCTTGGTTTTTATTTCTGTCTCCCAGTCTGCAATCAAAGCATAAGGAAAAAAAAAATCACCAGAGCAGAAATCAGCGTGACGGAGTGGAGTTTTGTAATTGTTGCTGGTAGATGAAAATCAAGTGTCACCCTAGCGTCAACTCAGAAAGAGAAATTGGGGTTGAGATCTTCACTCTTCAGTCTTGCAGGCTGGAAACGAAGACATTTTTGTTGATCTTGTAAAAGACATTTTGGGACTTCTAAGCAGATTGTTCATTAGATAAGGGTGAAAGCCAACTTCTGTTTCCTAAGAGGTAAGCAGGGTGGCCGAACTAGCATGGCAACCATATTGTCCAGATTATCCCATGGCTAAACTCACTGTCTGAATCACCTGGCCAAATACAGGAAGGAAAGTCACCTGTCTCAAGAAGTGTTTTGCTTTTTCCTTTAAACCAGTGTTTTTCAAACTTGGCAACTTGAAGATGTGTGGACTTCAACTCCCAGAAGTCCGCAACCAGCAAGATGTGTGGACTTCAACTCCCAGAAG
>NW_006532841.1:310898-344324 GCF_000186305.1 Python bivittatus | reverse complement strand
CCGGCCGCTGCCCCTGCGTGTCTGCGGAGCGCCCGCGAACCTTCCCGCCTCACCTGCGCCCGCGTGAGACGGCGGCGCTTCTCCCTCCGAGGCGACTGAGTTCATTCTGTCCGAGCCAGCCCAGAAGAGCCGCGTCCTTTCTTCCTCCTCCTGATTTATGGACTGCGGTGCTCTGCAGCGGGCGGGGGAGAATCTCTCATTCCAGCCCGACGACAACAACAGCCCTGTGGGGTAGGCTGCGCTGGCAGAGCGTGCCTGCCCCAAGCCACTCCGCGAGTTCTGCGCTTCAGCGAGGACTTGAATCGGATCCCATCGGGATCTCAGAACGTGGCGGGGAGGAGCTTTGGAGTCGCTGAGAGGAAGAACTTAACACGGGGGACGCTGCTTCACACGTGCACAGAGTCCTGGAGAAGCTGCCAGCCCCAATTGGTCCCAGAGACATCGTAAAGATCCACGAAACTCAACAGATACAGGTGCCACCGGTGTGTGCTGGAAATGTGTGTGAGTAGGCAGTGCTGCACAGATGGGGCTTGCTCCCGTGTTGCGTGTGAAAGGCTCACGGAAGCGTGAGCCGGTGTGAGGGCAGGGGGAGTGGAGCAAAGCTGGCTAGCAGCAATGCAGAAAGATTTATGCTAAAATCGGGGGCAATCAACTCATGTCCAACAGTGCAGTGTTCCTCAACCTTGGCGGCTTGAAGATGTGTGGACTTCAACTCCCAGAATTCTATTCTGTGCTGTGCTGTGCTGTGCTGTGCTGTGCTGTGCTGTGCTGTGCTGTGCTGTGCTGGCTGGGGAATTCTGGGAGTTGGGAATTCTGGGAGTTGAAGTCCACACATCTTCAAGCTGCCAAGGTTGAGGAACACTGCAATAGTAAATCATGTCTACACAGAGGGTGTCAATTCTTGGCTTGAGTTGCTGGGACAGAAATCCATGTCACAAGGAAGAGGAAAGGAGAAAGTGACCTTGGCAGGATTTCTCCTACCTTTTAACTTCTTCACGCCAGCCGTTGAGGACCGATCTGACGTGGCTTACTTATCGGGGAAAGAGATTTAGAATGAGCTTGTTTTCGTTCATGTTGTGTTAGCAGACTGCTTTTTTAGGCCAGAGAGTCCTAAACGTTTTGCTATCACTCCTCCCTTGGGTTTAATCTCAACGTCCACACCTCCCCTAAAATTCCAAAACACCAAAATGGATAGAAAGGGACGATGAAAACAAGACAATGAAACTTTGGGAAAGGGGGATTTGAAACTCGGTGGCTCTTCACACCTCCCCGGCCTCTGTCTGCACCTCCCCAAAGGAGGTGTGTGTCCCTCGCACTAGGGGACACCCGGTGTTCGGCCCAGAAAGGTCTCCTAGCGCTTTAAAAAGGCTGTGTGGCACAGTGGGAACAGCACTGGGCTTGCTCCATGGAAGACCTGGGTTCAAATCTGCTTTCCCTCTGCCTTCTGCTGTGTTAATCACTGCCTCGTTGCCTAACCTACCTCGCCAGGTGGTTGGGAGGATAAAAAATGCAGGCTCTCATTCGTTCTAGCATAAGCTTTGGTGGGCCAGAGCTCCCTTCGTGCGATGCTAGGCCATGAAAGGGTGGCTTTGCAGAGATTAGCCTATCCTTTGTTGTTCTCACTCTAGCACCTCCAGAAATGATTTCTCCAGATGAAGCTGTCTAGAAGCTGTCTCCAAAAGGATTGCTTTGGAGCACAACGCTGTAACGGGTGCGTTGCTGAGTTGTCTGACTGGGAGCAGCTGTGTCTGACCATCCTAATATTTATTTTTCTGTACGTGATTCCCACTGGTGTCCTAGAGAGATTGCAACCTCCAAGTCTGATGGAAAGATGGTAAATGATTACCCGGAAGCCTGTATTTGTACGACAGAAAAAAGTGGGAAAGCGATAGCCCTTCCAAAGAGCAGATGCGAGGCTATGTCTTTTGCTGGCAAACTGAGCAGGATTCCCCTAGCCTGAAATATTTTTAAAAGAAGGCGTTGCTTTGGGTACTGAACAAACAAGTCGAAATTCCTGCATGGCAGTTCAAATGCAAAGGTCAGAAGGTTTCCGAACATGATGCACCGGTTCCTATGTTTGAAGGAACATCAACTGCTCCTGTTGCCCTTTGCAGGGTCTGAAATGTCTCCATTCAGGAGCCACTGAACGCAGGTAGCCCACGTTGCCCTTTGCAAAGCACGGCACAGGCCGGGAAACCCTTGAGCCGAAAGGTTTTTTTGCAAATTGGGTCATTTTCCCCAGCCTCGGAAGTTCCAATGCCTACATGTAGCTTTCAAAGGAGGGAATCCAGGGCGATGCAGTCGTGCGTTTTCCCTTTCAAGTTGTGTGGTGGGGTTATGCTGCTTCCTGGAAAGATGGACTTTGTAGCTTGCAGGGAGACTTCATAAAATCTGCCAGTGTTGTTAGAGTTTTCTAAAGGTGACTCTGGACTTTTCCCCACTTCTCCCTTGTTTGGATTGTTAAATGTTGAGTTTCCATTGCATAGCTGGCAGTGAGGGATTCTAACAACTGTAGCTTAGCACCTATGGAGGTCTTGCTTTCTGGATATTAAATCATGGATTAGACACACAAATTGTAAAGTTGAGTCAGATGTGATGTGTCTATGTAGGTTTTTAGCAGGTGGCACAAGATTGCCTTGCCCCAGGATGTTTCATGGAGATCTCCCATCCACGTCCTAACGAACTCTAATGAAATCCTAGCATAGCATCCAAACACCCGTGTGACGTGCTAGGATGCTTAGCATGGATTTAGCATGCTAAGGCGTTTTCATGGAAACAAGATGCTAATTCACTGGCTTCCTTCCATCCTTCTTTCTCTTAAGTGGAAATGTGACTTGAGTTTCAACTATATTATAGTTGAAACAAGCAGATTCAATATGAGGTTAAATATTGTTGAGTCAAACTGTTGCCTCCAACACATAACATCTGTTATGGTCAATTCACAATCTTGCTTTAAAGGCACGGCAGGAGAGTCTATTGTTAAATCAGTGAGCATAATGTCTATGATCTGGGGAAAAAAAGATATTCATAGTATGAAATGGGCGGTGAGGTCCTCAGAAGAAAATCTTTGGTATATGAGCAAGAACGTTATAAGAACAATTTTAAAAATCCTCAACACCTTTATAATGCTTTAGAGTAATTTGGCCCATCTGCTGCTTCTAAGACTTCCCAGATGCCACTGCCAATGGAAATTATGGACCTTGCACATCTGTAGGATGCAAATGGTTCCTTTGCAGAGATTGTCCTGATTTAGAAGGAAGGTTTGAGGAAAGGATGAGGAATAGCCATTACTGTTCTTGAATGTTTGGGTGTGGATAACCCCATCCTGTCTAAATCTAGATATGCACGAACTCCTCCTTCATGCATCTCCTGTGTTTCAGCATCTTCCTTCCTTCCTTCCTTCCTTCCTTCCTTCCTTCCTTCCTTCCTTCCTTCCTTCCTTCCTTCCTCATTGTAGAAATTAATGGAAACACCGCTGGCCACAGCAGTTTTCCATCATGGAAAAATGGAAGCTCTCCCCATAGGATTTCATATAAGCCATGATTTGAAAGGCAGCTAAAGAGTTATACCTGGGTTTGTTCCAAGTCATTAGCCTTCAGTTTCTGAGTTCACACATCATGGGAGACTAAGATCCACAGTGGTTTCTTGGTTGATGTGTCCATTCACATGACAGGAAGAGGAAAGGGACTGTCTGTGGAGGTACAGGGCCAGGGTCTCCTTAAAATTGGATTACTCACACTTAACACATACTTCATCCCTGGTGTGAAATCTTCGTCTGAAACTTAGTAACAACAAAGTGTTTTGCTTAGGAAAAGCCTGTCGGTTTTATGCCAAAGACACATGGAATCGTTACAGTTACCCCCATCGCCAAATATTTGCTATGCTTTGTTTTTCTTTCTTTGTTTTAATATTACATAATCAAATGCATCTCACATCTTTCTTTTAAAGATTGGATGTGGCAACCTCTACACAGTTTATGTTCGGTTATTATTCAAAATAAGAGGAGGGTTATTATGAAAGGGACTGAACACTTCTCCCCACACCCAGCAATTTGTTAACCCAGGACTAAGAACTCCAGCTGGGTTGCTGAAAGGAGTCAAGAGTCTAAAGTGCTGGATCTATTTCACACAGAACTGCCCTATGCATGTTTATTCAGAAGTAATCTGAATGTTTTCTAGGGCTTATTCTCAAATTGGAGTGCATTATGGTGCAGTCTTAAGTTGCTTTTTTAAATAAGTGATTTATTGGAAGAGGAAGAGGAAGGGGAGAGGAGGAGGAGGAGGAGGAGGAGGAGTTTCAACCAGAAGTGAATTAAGAAAGAGATTTAAAAGACAAGGGAAGCAAGTATGGAATCCTTTATCCATAATTAATGTCTCCCCAAAATGTAGATGATATTAAGGCAGCAGAAGCTGACAGATAGCAAGTTGAAATTTTCTAGGAAATATCTGAAATACCGTTTGTGCCACCAGAGAATAGCATGAGGAGGAAATCAAGGTCCAACCTCTTCCTGATATGGACATTGCTTCTATCCATTTCCAGCCACTGCATCTGAAAAAGGGTATCAAAAGTAGAAAAATGTGGAAGAGGGTAACCCAAGTGATTTGGAGATCGCAATAAGTCCGATGGGGAAAGATTACAAAGTTTGCCATGACTTAATTTAGGGCAGGAGGGTTGGGCAACAAATCAACAGTAACATATGGCTCTTGAAATGGGACCTTCTGCCTAAGACTGTGCTTACTCTCAGAGGTCCAGCAATGGATCATTTTTTGATCACTCACAAGTTCCTTTCAAAGTCAGAACAGCTGATGATGGAACATTTGGCAAATAAGGGAGGAGCCATGACAGATGTTTTTGACCTTCTGCAGGCTGTAAAGGAAGTGGGTATGAAGAGGTTTTCCTCCTTTGCTCACCTGGGGTCATGGCAGAGGCCAAGGAAGCAAGAAGCCCTTCAAACTATAGAATTTGCTGGATCCATGGGATGCTGTGATAGTAATCAACTTAGAGGGCTTTAAAGAAGAATTACATGATGTTATTTCAGTGGCAGTGGCATTATGGGATCCTCTGACTACTATCGCTGGTAATGGGCAAAAAATGTATCCTCTTGCTGTGTCCTCCTTTGATGTCTACCAGAGGTATATAGGTTGTTCCAAGAAGGCACAGGACAGGGGACAAGCTACGCCTTCACCAGTCTGTGATAACCAATCGTAAAAGAAGAAAATGTTAGTGTAGCTGGTCCTTCCTAAGCCCAAACTAACCAAACTGTGTGATAACTTCCCTTATATGAATGGCTCAAACTAGGTTTTCTGAGTCAGTTACTTCATTCTAACCTTTAATGGACCTGTGATCTGTTACCAAACCAAGTCTATTTTTGAGATATAAAAAAACCAAAAGTTAACTAGAACTTGAAATTTAATAGCCTCTCTCATTATGAGAAGGAAATGTCTGAAAAACTGATGCTTTGTTCTACTTTTCTCTTATACTATGAAGCATCAGAACTTCAGTGACCATCCATGGAAAACTGTAATCATAACAGTCTCCTCCAGTACTCAATAACAAAGATTGATCTACTCTTCTGAAATTTGCTTAAACAGCATAATTTCTCTTTTAAAAAAGGATCTCAGTAGCTTTGAGCATCAATGATGCTTCTTAATGTAAAGAAGGGTTGTATAGCCTTCAGACCCTCCAAAATTTGCTACCAAATAGGAAACGTTGATGTGCCAGAAGGGAAAACTGATGAACGCCTGCAGCTCATTTTACAAATTGCATTTCTTTTTCATTTTAATCTCAATTTTGATTAAATAAAATTTAATTGTTGCCTTCTTACCCACCCATTTTTGTTTTGGCTGCTGCCTCAGCATCACCTTCAAAAGGTAGATATTCCACAGAAGCCAGTTACTTAAATCATCTTTTCTAAATCCCTACTGAAATAGTATTTTAATTAAGCCAATGAAGATCTCAGGAAATGACAAGCAAGCTCAGAGTTACTCTTTCTTTGTGGCACTCTCTAGGCTAGACTAGGAAGTTGTCAGGAGGAGAGGTGGGGAAATCAACAGAAGGAGTGGCAAAAAACAATTTCCATATTATTGCCAAAGAAATACATTGATGTGGCTATGATTTCAGGAATGAAGCTCAATTCAGGGGAGTTTTTGCCTTTTTCACTCCATAGCTATGATTTCTTCCTTTCAGTCAGAATTGAAAAATGGGGGGCACAATTTGGAACAATCTGCAGGCTTTATCCAGAGTTTTTTGTGAACCACAAAGAGTCCTGTCACTTCAAGGTTGCAAACCAGGGCTTCATACAATATATAAAAACTAATTTAAAAAAAAACTCAGTATCCCCTGCATTAAAAAAAAAAAGTTGGAAACTCCTGCTCCCACGTGTGATGCAACCCTATAAATTCTGCACCACTAGCTTCTTAATGGTTGCCCTTGGAGCCCCCAAATTAAGTTGGACCTATGCCACCAAAGGTTGCCCATTCCAGGAAACACAGCAATCCTGAAATGGCTCTTTTTCCAGTAATTTGCAGGAGAAATTATGTTGTCCTCACTCCCACCCATCCACCCAACAGCCCTGTGCCTTCAGGAATTTAACTAGAGTGTTTTTCCCCCTTGCTACATCTCTAATGCTGAGAAAAACGTATCTTCCTATGAAACAATTCAAGGCACTTAGAGAGGCATAGCATGACACCACTAGCTAATGATTTAACTGGTATTTCAACCATCCTTTAAAAGCAAGGAGTAGGTCTACAGACAAGGCCAACAGACTAGGACTGCACACAATTAAATCAACTTGTGTGCAAGTTACCCATGGCCAAGGCAGAAGTGCTTGTGCTGAGAACAGTAGAATGTGTGGAACCTCTAGTGCGGTGTTTCTCAAACGTGTCAACTTTAAGCTGTGTGGACTCCCAAAATTCCCCGGCCAGCCATGAGCTGCATGTGAAAAGAAAAAGAAAAATGGGGGCAAATCCAGAATAACACTATGAGAATATTCCATACAATTTAAAAGTTTGATCAGTTATATTATTTCATTTGAGTATTCGAAGTCCTTGAATATTCAAAGTCCTTGAAGTCCTGTAGATTCAGATGCTTTGGAAGTGATTTGCAAAAATGCTGACCTAAATGCATGTTTTCCAGATCAGTTTTGGACATTCAAAGCAGTTTTCTGAACTGATCTGCAAGTCCAGATGGGAACGGATTAATTTTGTGAACCAGCTTGATGTTTTGAATCCACGTTTTTTTCTTTTCTCTCCATATGTTGGATTTTTTCCACCGTTTCCAGTCTTAAATTTTTAGTTCCTTTCCCGTGTTGCAAAATAGGTGGGGGCCATGATGTACTCATGGATAACCTTTCTTTGTTACAAACTTACTTTCCATGCACCACCACTTTGCAGTGGCTTTCTCCCGCATCTGAAGGCACCAGTTGAGTTTTGGACTGCACGGGCCATGCATGGCTGCAGACAATGAGATAATTAACAAAGAATAGCTGTGTGTTGTTTGGGTACAGGAAACAATCCAGAAAACAAAAGCTAAACAGCCAGTACTTTTCCTGCTTGCAAGCTGAGGATCAAGAGCAAAAGTGGCACTTTTCCTTTTTCGTTCTTTCTTTCTGGCTGGTTTCGTTTGCCTTCATCAGTTGCTGGATGAGTAGAAATTCAGGTGTTGGAAGTATAAAGTTGTAGAAGTGGGATATTTAACGCCTGTCACTCTCTTCAGTGCCGATATCCTCAACTTCTAGATGGGGTACAAAAAGTGTGCCCTAGGAACCATGTCAGGCTTGCTAACAGACTCTTTTTTGTGGCCTCCAGAATCCCCCAGAGATGGTGGGACCAAAATGTTCAACTCCTTTCTTTTTGCATTCTCCTTTTTTTTTTTTTTAGTTTTTAGAAATTAAATTTCACCATAAATCTCCCCCAGATTCTCCCCAGTGAGGGTCCTGATCCTGTCCACCATTGCTGTATGGTCCTTGACCTGCTTGTCACCCAAGGAGAAGAGGCCTTGGAGGTCAAGCACGTCTGTCTTCAGAGGCAGGAAACGGGATTTAGCCAGAGGGCAAAATCATCTCAAATTCAGCTTTCTACTTCACCAACCAGATGGGTGCCATTATGGGTAGGGCAGTCTCTTTATTAAAGCCTGCTCCCCCATACTCCTCATACCCCATCATTCCTTTTGCCCCCCCCCCCCATTAGTATTAGTATTAGTTATTTCTGATGCGTGCCTTCCTGAACTGGGAGTGATCCATGGTCAATTAATCAGTAGGAGCTACTTCGTACTTCCACTGAAATCCCCCTCAAGGCAGAAAGATGTGGTATTATTTAAATGGCGGAAGAATATTGGTTCAATCAATTTGTGGTCCCTGGGAGGAGGGTTTTAGGGGTGAGGAAGGGCACTGGACCTGTAGTTCAGCAGAAGCCGTGTTTGAGGCCCTGTGGGGTGATGAATCTTCCTATATCCCACAGTCCGGAGGTCCATGTTCTACTGAACTACCAGCAGTGGAGATTATGTTGTAAGTGAAGTGAGTTTAACATGTGAAACTGCAGGTACCTGGTATATCTCTCTTGGCGGGGTTTTTACTCAGGCACAACAAACATTTTCATTCATTCTAACCTCTTGGGAATATAGAAAGCATGGAATATTGTGTAGGGGTGATGGGGGAAATTTGCATTTCCCAAGGAAGTTTCCAATCCTATGAAAGACATTGCTGCATGTTTAACGGACATGAGTCTAATACCACAAGATGCATAATTGTGTGTGTGTGTGTGTGTGTGTGTGTGTACCTTCAAATGAATCTTGACTCCTGGGGACAATAGGGACACATCCCTGCTGTTTTCTTGGGCAAGATTTCAGAAGTGGTCTGCCCTTGCCTTCTTCTTCCTAGGGCTGAGAGAGAGGGACTGGCCCAAGGTCACCCACCTGGCTTCATGCCTAAGGCAGGACTAGAACTGATGGACTCCCACTTTCTAGCCTGGTGCCTTACCCACTACACCAAACTGGCTCTCCATTGCATGTTTAGTGGGGAGAGTAACTATCATTTTCCCATCAAAGTGAAAGCTTTAGTAGGACAAATGGCTAGAACTGGCTCCAAATAACACCGTAACTGCCTTTCCCAACCCTGTCTTCCTCAATCCACAAGATTATAATTCCCTTTATTGCTGGCTGGGGATGATGGAAATTGTTGCAATTATGTCAGAAAAGGAGTAAATCCAGCCTTCATTATGCTATTCTTTTGGTGTCAAAATGGGAGCAAATCTACAAGACCAAAAATTCCTTCTACATTGCCCTTATTTCTTCTCTGCGAAAACTCTCAAGTGTTTTTTCATTGTAGAATCATTTACTTTGAGGGTGGATTTCAAGAAAGATCAGCAGGTTGCCCATTTGCTGCTTAAGACTATTAACATGAGAGCAGAAGTGTACGTTTATGTACTCCTATCTTTCCACCTTTGTGCATCCATAGATTTCCAAGCAGAGGTAAAGTGATCTTAATATTCAGAACTACAGACAGGTTTCTAACCTTCTTAAACGATGATGCATGTTTCAAAAGGCTGTGATGGGAAGGTGAGAGATAATAAATCTCTATTTTTCTTCACATGGCTAGCAAAAATGGATGGCCCAGTGCTATCCCAACCATACTTATCTTTGTCTATGAATGAAATTCACCCTCGGGCAGAATTTAAGAAATTCTGCCAGATTTGAGGGTCTAGGAGTAGATAACTGTCCATGGCTGCTTCGGTTTATAATCTCCTTTGCTCTCTTTTTCTCTCCCACATTTTCACCCAATGGATTCTCCTTTTTCTTTGCTTTAACATTTAAATTTGCAGGTGCACCAAAACACAGAGACTCCAACTATTTCCTCCAGAGAGTTATCAGTAGACCATATTTTAAACGGAGTCCTTGTTGTTGTCATACTATAGTTTCTATTTTTGGTCCTCTGCTTGGGGTGGGGCATGGAAAAGCCAATATTTGCTGTCATGCTTCTATTCTTTCCTTGTGTGTCCTTTTCCCCATGAATTTACTAGATATCTTCTTGTCCAGCTTACACTTCAATTGTCTGAACTGCTTGCTCAGTTTTACCTTTTTTTTAAGTCACCAATAGCTGAGATGTGTTTCTGGGCAACAACCTAAGAGTTGAAATGAATGGAAAATGAGGTGATTAGATACAACACAAATTCTTTGGGGATTATCTCTGAATATATGTACAATTCCACACATAGGGAGAATGCAAACAAGTCCTTTTCCTTACAACCCCTTGCAAAGGGTATCCACATTTTAAGCAGTAAAACCCGGTACTTATTTTATATTTAGTATTGACTGGCAACTAATTGTTTGGAATGCATCAGTTTGATTTTCCCACAAGGCATTTTGCTGATTTAGTGGATAAGTGGTCTACCAAGTTTGACTGATATATTTCCAGTGGACCCAATTAGATTTAAGAGTTTGGATTTAGACAACTATGGACCATATACAGGCAAAAGATTGAGCATTCTTGAATTTAGGGTGTTCTGTACGTTCCTTTATTATGAAAGGCTTCTTCTGGTCATGATGATGGAAAAGATGTCTTTCTTTTTGTACTGTATTGCATATATATTTATTTACATACTGTATATATTTATTTTTGCACTGTATTGTAACGTTTTAAATTGTTTTTATAATTGTTCGCCACCCAGAGTCACTTGATTGAGATGGGCGGCTAATAAACAAACAAACAAACAAACAAATAAATGCCAGAAACATCGCAATACAAAACATTGTGTCTGCATCGTGAAGTCATGGCACATGTTTCATCACAACACCCCCTTCCCCACCACTGGATCTCTGAGGGCTTCTCTATCAAAAGCATTCAAGTCCCCCGTAGCCATTCTAGAGCTAAAAAATGTTTCACATTTAGGATGCTGAAAGAGTTGCCATGTCAACTGAGGCAGTTCATAAATTGATTAAATAAATAAATAGCCATCGAGCACAATCCCGTTGAGCACAATCCAGAAATGGAGGGCTTCCATAAACTTTGTCCGATAGAATGGAGCTCTTCAATGTAAACGTGCTTGATCAAAGCATAGCTGGTTAAGGTGCATCTGTCATACGAGATGTACTTTAATTGGCCGAGGAGGTGTATGCTGAGTTAGGTACAACTGGTACATTGGACACTTACACTTAATTACCGGGGTGATATTATACCTTGCACACTTTGACTGGCTTTCAAACTCTTGTCCTCAAGATCCAACATGCTGTTAGCTTCTCACCTGTTTCAGTTCTGACTTCCACCATGGAATATTACTGGGGCTAGACAAACTGCACTGTATGTGCAAGTTATTTCAATCTTCTCTGAATGTGTTCTTAATGTGCATCATCTCAGAAGGGCCCCCCCATTTGGGACAGTCTGCTGCTGTGTAATATAGGCCACCTTTTATACTTCAGGTAGTTAGGGTAGCCAGCGTCCAAAGTTATTGTTTAATATTTGCATGACAAATCAGCTTGGCTGACTGACCTTTTTGAATGCTTTCATAACACCTTCAGGTCTCTGGCTGGGAATGTGTGGTTGCCAAGTATTGGCAATGAGTGTAGCGATTAAGGGGCTGGACTAGGAGTGAGAAAATCTGAGTTTTAGGCCTGCCTTAGATATGGAAGCCAGCTGGGTGATTTTGGATCCGCTCTTCCCAGCCCTAGGAAGAAGGCACAGTGAAGCCTCTTCTGAAAAACGTTGCCAAGAAAATTGCATAGACTCCTCCATGTAGTCGCCAGGAGTAGTCAAGACTGACTGAATTTTGACTTTGAAAGAGACTAAATGAAACACTCAATTTCAGGCAAAATCCCCTTTAAGTTTCTACCTGGTCCCTGCCCCAACTCCACCACTTATACCATGTGAAAAATAATGTTACAGTTCCAACAGCCATCAACAGAATTTCCCAAACTGAATTCATCTAACATGAAAAAAGCAGCATTCCCAGTCTGCTGGTGTTAGAAATGCCGATATAACAGATATAACCATGATTGTTTTTCGGTTGCGTTCAGTTTGTGTTCACTTAATACAAATACTGGTGAAAAGGTAGGTATTGCACCAGTTTCAAACTGGTATGTACTACCCTAAGGCGTAATGGGTGAGCATCTTTTCCACATGCTGCATAAACTAAAAACTGGGTCTCAAGGACTCCATCTTTCACACCCATTCACCCAGATATTTGCCAGAAAACTATACGTATCTAGATCACATCACAGTGCTATAGGTTAGTGACAAGGGACTGGCAATAATAGATTGATAAATGGTTGTTTATTCTTGTCATGCCAGTTAACGTCTTTTGAGACATACGGTTTTCTCCCCAAAATAGGTATTGCTTTTACATCTTTCCATGTCTCCTTCATTTAGTTGATGCGTAGGTATGGAGCAAACAGCAAACTTCTCATCTGGGGCAATATGGCTATTCCTGTTTCCATGGCACTTCCCAAGCTCTGGATAAACATGTTTGTCCAGCAGCTGAAGCAGGAGGGACTAAAGGTCATACTTTTAACAGTTGAGGCTGCAATGGCAGGGTGATAACCCAGAATAAACAGGGCTGCCCGGCATGTTCTTCTTTTTGTCTTGGGTAGTTGCAATTTGATTTTTTAAAACAAACGTAAGCCTACGGTGTTTGAGACTTTCTAATGAACGTAGAGAACTACGTGGATGGCTTTGTAGAGCAGGCAGGAAAGACAACTTAGCAACACAGATGGAAGGACAACCGCCATCCAGGAGTGACCCTGCCCAACGGCATAGGCAAAAGCGGAGAAACGTGTAGGCTGGTTCACGTAAGATGCAAAATCTTACGCCTCGATTAATGAAGTTTGAGTTTGGCGTTAGCGAGTCTTCAATAATCGGTTTTCAGGGGCTTCGGACGTAGGCTGTAGTCCTAAAGTGATTAAAAGCAGAGAGACTTTGTTTGTATAAGTTGATACAGTGATTGCACCGTGCATGTTAGGTTTTATTGTGTTATTTTTGCTTTATTTGTTTGTACCGTGACCATTTTATTACTTTGTGTCGATTGCTGTTACAAACTGCCAAGTCTCCTCAAGAGCGTTGGGGCTAAACCCTAAATCCAATAAATGGGTTACGCTGAAACATTAGTGACAAAACAAAGCTTTATGTATTAGTTTAAAGTTAGATGCCAAATTGCAAGTTAGGTCCTTCCAATGACGCCTGTGGAGTGTCAAGAAAGGCACGCTGGCAGGCCTGGCTTTGTAATGCAAGCCCCATTACTTTTGTACACACGGGCACACACATACAAAGTGGGTAGGGCAAACACCGCAATGTTGCGTCCATCAATTTGCTCGTTTTTAACCCTGCCCCACCCCACCTTCCTGCCTCCAGCAGACTCCACAAAGTCTTTCCAAATCTGCTCTGATCCTGATTCCTTAAGTGGCATCATATACATATTTTATGCATGACTTTAGTCTTATTGTTTTAGGAGATTGTTCACCTCACAGAGTTCCAGAGTTTAGGCATATCTGAAATCAATGCAAAAGGCAAGGGGGCTGGGCAACTTCTAAAGAAGCTGGGCTGCTCTGAGAAAGTTAAAAATGGAGTCATCCTTTAAGTTGTAGCTCAAGGACTTGAATTCATAAAAACACATAAAACGTTAGGAGAAAAAAGGAAGCCGAAAAGTAAAAAAAGAAGGAAGGGAATCGTAGCAAAATAAAATGAAAACAGAAAGGAACATTTGTGGAGAGCCCACCAAAAGAGCTTCTGTTCCAGCACCATCAGCAGTGTTCATTGGGGGGGTGGGGTAGGGGGTAAAACTGGAAAATTGGGAGTGCAGTGTGGCAATAGAAGTCCCTACCCCTTTTGTACCTTCAGTGCTGCCCTTCCATCACAATGCTGCACCCACCCCCTTGCAGGTTTTGACACACACCCCAGGAATGCTGTGAGCACCATCTTGGCTTCACTTTCTTCTTTCTGGAATTACCAAACTGATCAATAACTGACCACAGAAAAAAATCTTAACGTACATGTAGATCCTTTTGGCGCTGTGGTGCTTGTCCCATCATTTGGGATAAAAAAAGGTGATCTTTGGAAGCTTATATATTTGTCTCCTATTTTGACAGCAAGGAAATGTCATAATGAAAGCTGGATTTACTCCTCTCTTTCCCATCCTGATTTCCTATTAAATACACTTACCAAAACCTCAGCAAATTTCAACAATACCATCCCTTACTTTTATGATGTTGAGCAGACTTCAGAAATAAGGTCATGTCCACCCTTTGGCCTAGAGAGATGCACCTCAGGCTGTTTGTCTATTCTGGAGAACACCACCAGAATATGTGATTATCCACATCAAGGTGAAGGAAAAGCAAGAGGATTTCCATTTTCATAAACAGGTTCATGTTTGCCAAGGTCATGAAGGCTGTGACATAAATGCTGGAGAAACTTTTAGTGGCTTTGTTCCTTTTAAGTCAGCCTGCTGTTTCAAGGCCTAAGGAACCAGAGTAAGATGACGGGAGTACAAGACATTTTCTAGTTAGCCGCTGCTCATTTTTATAATAAAAGTTTGTCCGTGGTGCGTCGTCTACAGCTTCACTGTATTTGAGTCATTGTAAGGTTGGTAAGTTTGAACAGAGACCCTATTCTTTTGGAGAGGCCAAGAATGGATAAATTGGCAGGTTGGTCTGACGCCAAGCAATACTAAATCTCTTAAAGGAACAAATGCTTGCTTCAGCTTTTAAGCATTGTTCCAAGGCAGGCCTGTGTAAGATTGTAAATAACTTAAGATAAAGAAATCAAACACCTTTCCATTCAATAGGAGGAGGAAAATAGAAGTTTGTTTGGAGGAGTCTCACAATTACACTACTTTCCTTGTCTGTAGATTGTAGACTGCCCTCCAGTCAATAGGACAGATTTACAATGCCCTGAAGAGATAAAGGCTTGATTAAAACATCGCACTCCTAGTTGCCTTTTGTCAGTATGATCAGATTTGTGTTCCTTCTACAAAGCTGTTAAGTCCTCTAATTGTTTTTTTTAAGGTGGGACAATTGACTCAGGTGGTGAACTTGGGAGCAAGATATTGGAGTGGAAGAGGATTGTTTCAAGGAAAATCCAGTGAAAGTGTAATTTAGCTTTTTGGCATGCATGTCAGATCGTTAATGGGCTGTTACCTGCTTTAGAATCAGGCATTGGGAACTGAAAGCCTTCATCTGCCAATGTAGGTGTGTCTAATAGAAACCTCAACGTCCTCACATCATCATGACATCATAGCACAAAGGATACGATGATGCTGTTTGTGCAATGATGTCACGGTGCGTTTGCCATCACTTGCTACCCTTGCAGACCTCCATGTTTGCATATCAACCCTTTTGTCCCAAAGACCCAGAACGTTCTAATATGGCCTTTTCCATAGCTCAGTCATAAAATGAGACTGTTCACAGTGTGCATCATTCTCAGTGTACATCTTTGCTTTATGCTGTGCGGTGGTTGCGTGGAGAGACTGTGAATAGTGCAATCATTCAGTGAGTTTTCATGGCTGAAAATGGAAACCTTTTAAGGCCTGGTGTATGTGTGGAATTTGGAGAGAATGTCATCTTTCAGATAGCTACTGAAGGAGACATGCCTACCATCTCAGGACGCAAAACTCTGGGCCACCACTAGAAAGAGGGAAAGAATTCAATTTTTCTGCATTTTTTTGCTGACATCTAATAGTCTTCCACCATTGGAAGACCTGAAAGACAAGGTTGGGGTTAAGGTTAGGGACAGATTGTCACGGGGAAAATCTCTCTATGTGGTTGCTAAGAGTCAACAGCGACTTGATGGCACTTAATCAGTCAGTGGCTTTCCAGAATAAATGTTGATGATGGATTTCCCACAACCAAATATGGTGTCCCACAATAACAGCAGCTTGGCTAGCACTGTGTTCTACTGCTGCTGTTACAAGATAAAAGTTATATGCCAAAGTGTGAGTGTTTGGTGCAAAAAGCCCCATACTCTCACTTCCCTCGTACCTTTTTAGATTATTTGTATGTGCCAGATTTAGGGATTACTCCAGTGTTGTCCAAACTTGGCCACTTTAAGATGAGTGGACTTCAACTCCCAGAATTCCCCAGCCAGCATGGGAATTCTGGGAGTTGAAGCCTACTCATCTTAAAGTGGCCAAGTTTGGACAACACTGGAGTAATCCCTCAAGCCCCAAAGAGTCTTTCTTACAACCCAATGTGAGGGATCTCTAGATGTAATGGTACATGGGAATGACCTTGGAAGACAGGAGGAAGAGCCAAGATTGGACAACCGGCATGTGAAAGATTTCTCAGCCCGCAGAAGGAGAGGCAGCATGGAAAGCGTTTCAGAAGGGACCCTCCCTAGTTTTCTGGAGAGTAAAAGGAAAGAAGGAGAGAGATACTTTCAGTCTTGCAAGTTTCTGTTAATGTAACCTTACAGTAAAGGTAGAGTTAGTACTCCTGGTTGTACTTCTTGTCTAGACTACCTCAAAGGGTTAACACAACCAACTGGATGAATGACCTCAAAACAATAGTTGTAGTTCAGGGTAAACAAGGGGCAAAATGATGCAAATCAACAGAGAAAATGTCCAAAATTACTTCTCCTGCGTATTAGTGTGTTAGTAGTAAGTTGATCAGGAACAGAAGCTTGACCTTGTGGGGAATAGTTCTGTGAAAATGTCAGCATTTGGAATATTGTCATTTTTTTAAATGCCCCTTGGCAGGTATAGCAAAGAACTACAATATTCCAAATGCTGTGACTATTTTCACAGACTTGGAAAAGAAGAGAAAGTGAATCATGCAAGAAGGCACTATCGGCTTTTTCGTTTGGAGAAAAAAATGGGTAAAGGGAGTCATTGATAGATCTAGAAAAGCACTCATGGTATGAAATATGAAGACAGAAGGTTTTATTCTTCTTTTACTGTGTTAGAGCTTGGGATCATCTGTTAAAACTAATCCTGGGGAAATTCAAACTCAAACTAAAGAAGCACGTTCCTTTTTTTATAGGAAAAAGAGCACGTAAAAGTGAAGACATTCCTTGTATGCAGAATGTATCCATTTGTGCAGAGATTTCTGCCAAGACCTTAAACTGGACCTAGCAGCCAAAAGTTAGGTGATGCTGAGGTTTTAAAACCTGTTTTGTGTGTTCTCTGTTGTTTGTCCTTGTAAAAAGTTGAACTGTGGCATTAAATGCTGTGTATGTTGCTGGAAACATAATCTGGTTTCAGCGTCCCCTGAAGAAGAAATCCAGGGCAATTTGTTAAGGTTTAACTCCATTGTTGTGATAACCAGGTTTGGCTACAGAGCCCATGGGAAGCTTATAAAGATGGGAAGGAACATAGAATTGTTGGCAGTACACGGAAGTCTTTTTCCTTCCACTGAATGGGCCACTTCATATATAACATCAGAGAAGGCACTTCAGTATTTATTTGTATCATCAAGAGCCCAAACTTTTCCCTGGAATCAGTCTATACATTCAACATTCTACTTCTCAAGCATCCATAATTGAAAAGCTGGGGGGGGGGATTCCTTTTTAGACTTCTACAGGTTCATGGGACTATATGTTCTACCAACAGAAGTACTCCAAAGAAAAATATGAACACACAGATCTTGCTTCTACTGAGCAACTTGAGGCAGGTGGAAATCTCATGGAAGGAGACTGAAAGAATTAAAATACAGCTTTTGCTGTTTAGAAGTGGGGACACCACCTTTCTCAGCAGGGCCTCCAGCTGTCTTCCTTAAATTTCCTCTGCAGGAGAGTACAAAGGATGAGCCGAAGTAGAGACTTCACCCTGGAATGTAGTTGGACTTGCTAGGCATTTGGAGCCAAGTACAGAGGGGGAATGTTCCTGCCCTGCTGCTTTACACACTCTAGTCTCAGGTTAACTGCCCTGTCTTTAGATAAATTAATGGTACACCTGACATCTGGCACACTTTTCTGAACTATAAATCAGAAATAAGCCTCACATTGGATGTCCCCAAAGGCTGGAAAGTGTCCTTTCGCTTTATCGTGCAAGAATCTTTGTTTTAGGTGTGCTTCCTGATGAACAGATTTTGTTTGTTTCTGTTGCCTAAAGCAAGTTGTTCTGGGCTTTTTGAGTGAAGTCTACCTGCAATTTTTAATTTGGAATTAAAATGGTAGATTTCCCACCATTAGGACCAGTGTTCAGATGCATAATTTGGAGGCTGTCAGTTGGGCCAGGCAAAAGGAGAATTTTCTGAACCAGCCCAAAGATTTAAGAGAGTACAAATGGAATCAAGCAGGATCTGAACCAAATTTCTCTTTGACATCCTAATTATTAAACAATAATGTTTTGTGCCATAGCTTGCTTTCTTTTCTAAGTATTATTTTATGGATTTTTTTCAGAAATGTGAGGTTTACACTTTAGACATATTTGATAGGCAGTCTCTGCTTACCCTCCAGGGGAGGAAGTATGATCTGCTTCTGGATGTGAATTCATCTGTGCACAAAATGTGCCTTTTCACATATAGCAAACCAAAAATCCAGTCAAACTTTGCCCATCCACCCTAATGAAGTCATTGATCTACATGACAGCAACCTGATTTTTTTCTTCCCAATGAGAAGATCTTTATATCAGTGGAACAAATTATCTAAAGACGTTTGTGGGTTCTCCATCTCTGGAGGCTTTTAAGAAGTTTTATTGGGTTCACTGGTTTTCCTGCACATTGCAGAGGGTTGGATGCAATGATCTTTGAGGTCTCTTTCCACTCTACAATTCTGTGGTTCTGCGATTTCAAATAAAGAGCCAGTATGACAGATTTGCAAAGTCGGATAGAAGATTCAGTTGATACCTTTTTCTGATGAAGAGAACAGAAAGCAGGCTTAATTTGCACTGATTCATATAAGTTCTAGATACTTACAGCTGGGCATTTTACATGTTCATCATTTCATCACACTTCCTTAAGTCGGGGACTAGTGGAGAATTGCAAGGACGCATCTTGCTGAGCCAAGAGGTTCCTAGTGATTAGTGCCTTTCATGGCTAAACCTCTTTAGTGGCCATTGCTTCTGTACCTTTAATAGCAACTGGTCCAGAAGACATAATAGCAATGTTATTTTTTGTCCCAAGAAAGAGAATGTGATTAGACACTGATCAGGCTGCTGTTAAAGGCATTGTGCAAGGATCAGTGTAAAAATAAGGCAAGCTATTTTCAGAACACAGGGAGGAACACAGAGTAATACAAACAAACACAGGTAATTGGGATCACCAACTTCGTTGCTAAGCATCACAGTCACTAAGCAAAACATTGTATGATTGCAACAGACTTATGATGTCACTTCCAGTGTGGTTGTTAAGCAAATCATTGCAGTCGCTAAGCAAAACATCACGTGACTGCGATCGATTTATGACATCACTTCCACTGTGATTGTTAAGCAAATCACCGTGGTCATTAAGTGAGACATCATATAACTTCAACTTGCAATTTTACTGCCAGCTTCTCCATTGACTCTGCTTGATGAAAGCCTGTTGCCAAGCCCACAGATGGCAATCATGTGACCATAGGACACTGTGACGGTTGTAAATGCCCATGGGTTGTAAAGTGCCTGAATGTTAGTCACGTGAGCATGGAGACACTGCGCAGGTTGCAAATGCAAGGACTGCTTGTAAAGTTACTTTTTCAGCACCATCATAACTTTGAACGGTCACTAAGCGAGGTGGTCAGTAAGCAAGGTCTACCTGTAACATGTTGCTGTCTTAATTGATGTATATGTTGTGGATGGATGGACACAGCAGGGTGATACAAAAATATGTGCAGCTATTATTACCTATTTAGGCTTCTTTTTTGGTAAGGGATAAATAAAAACATGTCTTAGATACAAGATCTTCTCAATTGTGTTTCAGATCCTTGGTGGAACGCTTGAAGGATCATGTTGGTCTAAGTTTCCACCTTTCCCCCAGGAGCAAAAGCTAGAATACACTGCATGTCTCTCTTCTGTTTTTTCCCAACAACAGCGCTGTGGGAATAGTTGCGCTGAAAAGCATGGCCTGTTTCAAAGACACCCAGTGAACATCCACGGAGTTGAACCTAGGTCTTCCTGATCCTTGTCCCTGACTTCTCAGAATCTACCATTCCCCTGAGTAGGTCTGAAGCTTGAGAAATGATTAGATGGGAATTAAAATGATTTACAGTACGTGTGGCCCAGTGTGCAGAAGGCATCTGTCCCCAGCCCCTTCCAGATGATGCAACCAGAATTTGGAAGCCAAATACTCACATTCAGCTTTGTCATTTTCTAACACAAGTGAAATGGACTAGAGTTAATGCATCGATTCTGCTTGGCGGGTAGGAACACACCCTCAAATATTCCCCCATGTTGAAAATGTGGGGCCCGTCCCTTCCCAGAATGCCACTAGTACCCCACAGTGCAGATGCCATCTACAAAAGTTGGTCCTGCTTTATTTTACAGAGCTATAATGAAAGCTACTAAGAACGCAGGTAAAGGATTTGAACTGGGTTATATGGATGCTAAGTACACTATAAGCATTTTAGGCAAGTCTTGGAAAGCATTGGAAATCATTATATATTTGCTTCCAAAAAAAGTCTTTGGAGTTTGAGAAGGGGCATGAATGCAGCCTGTCTGCAACTCTTTAAAACAGCCCCGCCTTCTTCTGGGATCATGTGACAGCTGCAGCCGAGCAGTCTCAGAATAGATGTGGCTGCTTTAAAGAATTCTAGAGAGAGGCTACATACATATGTACGTATGTACATATGAGCTCCAAAGCATCATTTTGAACCTGAATCTGATCCACTGTACAGCTGTACTGCCCACCAGCCTTTCCCTTTACAGTATATTAACAGTTCACTTTGGAACATGAAGAACTAGATAGCAAAAATATTTTTAATGTATTTATTATTTTTCACCTTGCATTTTGCAAAGAAATGACAGTTCTCTCTTGCAGGAAAAAGTCAGTGGCAGATGACTTTTGTTTGATAAAATTTCCACAGTGCACTTGAAACTTGCTCCTAAAATTCACTTTTTCATCAGAACAGGCACAGCCCTCTCAATCCTTTGGGTAAGCTATTGCTGTGTGAAGAGGTTAGAAATTGTAGGAAAGGAGTATGTACCTCTGAGGTCTTCTTTTCAAGAATGTCCATATAGGATGGGTCCTACAGTCAGTGAGATGCTCCATGTCTGTTGATTTCATTTCTTTCCCTTGTTACACTGTGACCAGCAGAAGACAGGGATTTATTGCATGAAATTCTTTGCTCTGTCCTATATCTGGAGGGCCAGCACTGATTGGGGGGTGACCTCTTCAGGATCTTGAGGTCAGCAGGTGCGAAATAATTGCTTTAGGAGAGATCTGGGCATTGAATCTTGCTGGTGTGGAAGTCATGATCTACTAATCCAGTGTTTCTCAACTTGGCAACTTGAAGATGTGTATATTAACTTGAAGACGCATGGACTCCCCAGTGGCTGGCTGGGGAACTCTGGCAGTTGAAGTCTACACGTCTTCAAGTTGCCAAGATTGAGAAACACTGTACTAATCTAATGATCTGCTGGTGTAGAAGTGACTTTCCACTCTGTATGTGCAGTTCTCGCCTGTCTTCCGTAGAGAGATGTTTTCATTCAGTCCTTAAGGAATTGAAAGTAAGATAGCCAGCAACTTTCCCTGGTAATCCACTTATGATAATAGAATGCATACAAGATGAGCCAGCTGGTGAATGAAGTCTTGGAGCAGTTTGACTAGCCTGGTGTGTTTACATTTTTACCCTGGGGGGGCGGGTGTTATGTTCTTGCAAAGCTTCTAATTTCCTCCATGTGACTTGGCACATGAGGAAACAAGATAATCCAATTCATAAAAGAGGACCTGAATGATTCAGAATACACCAACCAGTTTTATAGGAATAACCTTTGGCTGTAAGTTGGTCTCATGTATTCTTATCACCTTCTGCCTCAAATCTTATTTTCCTTTTCTTTTTTTTCCTTTTCTTTTTAACCAGGTTGACTTCCTGTCAAGCAACTTAATCCTTCCCCAGAGGATTAAGTTCTTCTGTTCCGATTATAAGAGCTTTTTAAAATACTTATAACCAAAAAGACATCTCAGTTTCACCCTGATTTGGGGATGCTAATGAAGTTTTCTCACAAAAATAGCAAGGATGCTGGAATCCAAGGCAGAAAACAATACAAAACTCCAGGAGAATACATGTTGGATTAATTTTGTTCTGATGTAGAGGAGGACAACTTCTCACTTGATCCCAGCTGTTGCTGTAAAAGGATTGAAAAGATTGGTGTAAGCTAGTCATGCCGTTTGGGTTGACCTACAAGTCCACGATCTCCTTATTGGAAGGGAATGACACCTCCACCCCAAAGATATGGGTCTGTGGCAGTCAGGCTTGGTACGCTTGCCAAATGAACAATAGAATCCTTCTTTTTCATTTTTAAAAGTCACCCTGTGCCTAGTGTAGCCCTTGGTTTACAAAACATGGTTCTTGCCTTATTTTTGGTCTCTTCCTACTATTTTAATGTTAGATTGTAACCAGATGGAAATGGGAGTTGCTGATACATTTCTCTGTCTCTTGGTCATATTTCTTTATAAAACCTTGGCCGTCTTGAGAGGTATAAGAGCTGACCTGGAGGTCATCGCTGCCATACAGCAGAGATCCCATTGGGTTTTTAGAAATGGCTCCTCTTGGGTCTATTTGCAAAATCTTAATTGTAATCAGAACCCATCTCTCATTATTCATCATCGAGTAATTACTTACCACTGGTTCCACTGCTGCATTTTATCCTACACAAATTCAGTAGAGGTCATCTTTCCGTATATTTGTGGAAATAGGTTCTGAAGCAAACACATACCTTTATTTCAAGGAAGCATACTTGGGGTTAGAGCTCTACTCTTTTAGCCCATAAATTGTAGACATACAATATGCTAAACAATCATGTGGAGGAGCACTGCACTAGTTCATTTGGATCCCCCAGCTATGGATAACCATATCCATGGCTTATTTAGTTGATCATGCAATCAAGGGAGTAGGGTATATTCCTTTTACAACAACTCCCCCACGTGAGCCAAGAATCGACCATATAATGTCTTTAGACTGTATGCTCCCTTGAACCACCCAGCAACTAAAAAGTTACAACAAGAACAGTCAGTATGGAATACTGGTTTAGAGGTTGGATTAGTGTACCCACAAGCTTGCTGGGTGACTTTGAGCCAATTACTCAGTCTCAACCAACCCTATTTTTCAGGGCTGATTTATGGAGAAAAATTGGAGGAAGGACTGCTTAGATATTACATTCTGAGCTTCTGGAAGGAAGGCAGGATAAAAAATCAATGAATAAATAAAATACAATATAAAGAGAAAAAAGATTGCAACTTTAGCAAGTTAAAGATCTGTCTTCCTGTTGTTCTTTAATAGATTTAATCCCAATCTTGGTCTTAGCAATTTAGTTATTTAATGATGTTGCAATTATAGGTTTTCCTTTCTTTCTTTTTCCCTGTAAGCTGCTCTGAGAGTACTTTTATTAAAATTAGCAAGGTACAGTATATATTTTAAAATTGGGTGTGCATGTATGCACACATGCTTTAGAAACATCCAGGAGGGAAAAATGAGGAGGGAATGCTGTTTCTCCAGCTGCTGCTTTCATGGAGCGTATCTCAGACACCCAAAACGTGTGTGAGAGAGTTCCTTAAACACGCATTCCTTTACAGAAGCTGTGTAGTCTTTTCACAGCCTAAAAGAGAGAGAGGAAAAATTTGAGCAATGGATTGCATTCCATCTCTGATGAAAGCTAATGCACAAAACACATGCCATTCTCAACTTTCCCTGCTCCACAGACAGCACAAGGTCAAATCCCAAACCAAGAACTGCTTGAAGGACTGGTTTCTACATTCTTGCACTGAAAATCAACAAATATGAACTACTGTAGTTTGCATCGAAGAAAAGGCCAAAGCTGGTTTAGCCATTCTCATTGAGATGTTCATCCATGTCACTTGGAGAGAAAATGTTACTTAGGAATGAAATGAGAGTTGGTGGCAGGTACAGGGAACAGATATAGATTGGATTTGTTGTTTTGGAAAAAAATGGGTAGAGAAGTCAATCAATTATGACCACTCAAGATACTTACCAAAAAAGTTAACAATCCCACCTACGGTCCGGAGTCAGTGCTCATAGCAATGGGTAGCATTATAAAGTTGTCCACCATATCTCCCTCTCCTTACTGGCTTGCTGATTACCACAAAGGAATTTCTTTCCAACAACTCTACCCACTTTCTAACTCCAATAAACAGAGAGTTATACGAGGGGTGAATAGCTGCATGTACCTAACACCATGAATAAGTGACCAACTGGATTGGGAAGTTCATAGTAAGTGAAGGCAATCTTCTCTGGTTTCTTTCCCAATACACGCGTCCCCTACAGAAGAAACAATTCGTGCGTTGTACAGTATACCCCCAATCCATTTCCTTGATGCTGTTTCTCCCTCTATATGTCATTCCCATCCTCAATATGATTTTTTCAGCAGATGAGACTTCTTTGGACTACCAAGTTCTGGGTGCTCCACTGTAACGCTTACCAATGTGAGAGGTTGTAAAGCTCTACAAGTCTAGCTTTGGCTTTGATCTCAAGTTGTGGGCAAGTGATTTAAGGCAGAAAATCCGTAGGCTTTTTTCCTTACCAAGTCTGTCCTATACTGTGCACCTTAAAACTTGGCTTAAGAGAAAATGAAGTCCAATAGTGAGACTTCAAGGCAACATGTATGAGCATTTCCTGGCCGGTACAGAAGGTCTGGTTGAGTCTTTAATCCCTTGTCTATAGACTTCTTCCTGAGTCTGAGAAAAAGATGAAAAGGACATTGAGCTATAATAGAGCTGAAAGAACTTCTTTTCTGCATTTATATTTCTTTTATCAAAGGGGAGTTTGTGGCATTGAAACCAAATATTTAATGGGTTAGTATAAACACTTATGCTTGAGACAACCCTCCCTTTATTAGATAATTCCAAAATAAAGAACATGCCCGGAGGTAGTTCATGTTAGCTTCTTGAAGGAATTTGAATGATGGCAAAATTAAGATTTAGGCAATCTTAGCCACCTTTTAATCAAAAATACTTAAGAACTTGCTAGTTTCTCACTGTTTTCCAAGCTTTATTCAATTCAGGACCAAGATATTTAAGTGATTTTCTCCTGTGTGTGAACTTTCTTGTTGGCTAATGGAAAAGGATATTTGATCTGTCCTCCGTCTGCATTTGGTGACAGAGCAAGACTTACCTCTACCTGCTTTAACAAACTTCTGACCTTAGATGAAGATTTTTTTTTCCTAATTTCAGGAAGCCACTTTTAAAAACATTGCATAGCTGCTGACGTGTATGCTTCTTTATTTATGCTTGTTGTTGTTGCTGATTTTCATCTTTCTGTAGTAGCCATCTGGACTATTTCCTTTCAATTAAAAAAAAACAGGATAGACTCATGAGAATCAACTTTTTGGAATTCTTTAAAAATCAGTAAAAATGTGGACATGAGGCAAAAATCAAGTAGGTTAAATTCCCATCACTGTATCGCTATGAGGAAGGAGATGTTTACCTGATAATAATTACTTTTTGTTCACAAGTATCTGTATATTAGATCAGATCTGGCAGATGGGGCATGTTACAAGTCCCGTCTAGGAAGGAGTTCCATCCGGCAGGACCCAGGAGGAGAACCTTTTTTGCCATGGTGCCCATCCTGTGGACCACCATCCCACCTGAGGTTAGACGGGCCCCAACCTTGTTGACCGAAGTCCCTGAAGACATAGTTGCGTCATCAGGCCTGGGGATCCCTTGGAGGTGGAGAGCCTTCAAGATGGCTGTATTGTTTATGAGCGGTGGGTTGTCACTCTCCTACATTTTATGCTTCTGGTTAATGTGTTTTTAATTGCGTTAATGTTCATTTATATGAGTTTTGGGGGGGGTTTTGCTTTAACTTGTGAACCACCCAAAGTCATGTATATGAGATGGGTGGCTACATAAAATGAATGAATGAATGAATGAATGAATGAATGAATGAATGAATGAATGAATGAATGAATGAATGAAATGTTAAGCTATTTGGCGGAAACCCCTTCCTGGGATCTTCCCCACTTTCTGTAAAAAAGGCCTTCTCTATGGTGACATCCCAGCTGTGAAAGGGTATTTAGTGGTTCCTGACAAAGACCTCTAAAAATGTTTCAGGTTTTTCATTCAAGTTGATTTGTTAGTATCTTTACTAGGCCTGTTGCTTACTTTATATTCCAATAGTGATTTTAGCCTTTGTACTATATTTGCATGTTTTCAATATGTTTCCAACTGAAGTGCTGTAAAACACTCTAAAAATATTATTGAAGGGCAAAGATATAAATCTGTAAAATTCTCTCTCTCCCCCTATTTTTTATGAAGCAAATCCTTTTAGATTCTGGAGTACATGGTTGTTTAACAGCACCACTATATTGCACTGAACCTTGAAATATTTTTTTAAAAAGAACTCTGGAGGTGTTTGAAGGTATATCTGGTCTTGGTTAGGAACATGCGTGCAGGTCTTATGATCATCACCTATTGACAGCACAGTGGCAGACCTAAAGAAAGATTATTCTTGGCAAGATGTGAACAGGAAATGGAACTTGCTTTTCTTCAGTTTCCTCCTAGGTAATATGTCAATTTTTTCCCTCCTCTAATATACAATAGCTGCCTGGTTTTTGTTTCTCCTGTGGAGCTTGAAATGCAAATAAAGACTGCATTCTGTTGATCATGCAAACAACAGAGTTCCAATAAAATCCATCTCATTTCCTTGTTTAGTGTTCCAACATTAGAAATACGGAAGTTCAAGGATGGCTCACACCATAGTCTTCAATAAATGCAAGTGTACTCTAATATAGTGGGTGAATCATAGACTCTAAGATTAGAGACTTGGGTTCAAATGTCTTTTCAGCCACGGCATTTACTGGTTGGTGTTTGTCAGCCCTTTAAGGGAGTCCCAACAAGAATCACCAACCATGAGTACTAACACTACCTTTATTGTAAGGTTATATTAGCAGAATCTTGCAAGTCTGAAAGGACATCTGTCCCCCCTCACCTTTACGGTCCAAGAAACGAGGGAGGGTCCCTTCTGAGATGTTTGCTACACCCCTATTCCTTCTGCGGGCTAAGCTGCCTCTTATCTGACTGTTCCCTAGACCGTGGCTCCTCTTCTTCCTGTCTCGTAAGGACATTTCACAGACCATTATAATGTTGGACAAGTGATTTTAACTCAGATTAACATTAATTGGAGAATAGTTGGGGTTTATATTGCGATTTTGTCTCTGTTTAGACTCCCTTGAGCACATGAAGGGGGGGACATGATAAAAGTAAAGTCTGCTGCAGGGATCAGTGTACTTATCAAAGGTTTTTGTGACATTTTGGCCATTTAAAAAAAACAAACATATTTTTAAATGGAGGGGTGCAAATACCTGTTTGAGTTTCATGAAGATACTATGGTATTTATAGGTAATCTGACCAAATGGGCCACATTTCTGTACTAGTTGGGACTTCTGAACTGTTTCCAAGGGCTGTCCTGTATTTAATGTTCTATAGCTATCTAACTTAGATGTTACTGTAGCATGGATTGATGTAGCCAAGCTTTCTGTATCCAGGAAAGACTGCAGCTACTGAACCATGGGATGGTGGAAGGAGATGCTCCAGACCACCAAGCCTAGTTGGGCTCAACTGATACTCCTTTACTTGTGAAAGTGGACATCATTGCAATTCCTCTAGGCTTACCTTGGCTTTCTTACATCTCAGGCAAAACCTGTGCATGCAAGTGGTTGATGTTCTTCTTTCAGGGCATGCAAATGGTGTGCTGTTTCCTTCCACTGAATATTGAACTGGCCCGTATGAAAATGTTTTGTCAATAAAACATATCAAGCCCTCTGTGTTGGGCCCTGCCCCTCTGAGAGATTTCCTCTATTGAATTGTATTTTTTGAATGGATACAATGTGCTGTCCTTTGGGGGTCAAGGGTCACATGTTTCGTTTGCCATCTGCCATGTTCCATAATCCTGTCTCTCAAGCTTTCTATCATTTCAAGACAAACAGTCAGACAAGCATATTGTTAGTGTAGCCAATCTCTCCTTAAGCCTTAACTAACCTACCTGTGAGAGATTGTGGGGAGACTGGGAAAGGAATGGGAAGGGAGAGGAGTCATAAATAGTCAAGAGATAGCAGGAGACAATCAGTTGACAGTTTATCTCATAAACTGCACTCAGTCCAGGTGGAAACTTGGGAAGAAGCGTTTCAGATGATTCGAAGAGGCGAACTCACTATCAATGAGAGTGGGAAATTCCTAGTACAGGTTCCAAGATTCTGTATTTACCCTAGACTAACCTTAAAGAAATCCTACTGAAATCTGTGCGGTTCTTGCCCAGCTGGGTAGAGTTTAACACTATTGTTCTGATGCACCCAAGTTAATTCTGTGAGGTGTTATGGAGCCTTCATCTTGCTGATTACATAAACTATAACATCTGTAGGAGGAGCATGTGGAAAGTCCAACTAACATTCAGATATCACCCATCCATTGTCATGTGCTGACAGTACAGGAAGGTGAACTACAAAATTAGGAGAGAGCATTGTTGTGTCCTGTGAATAGGGCCTGTGACAGCTGAAGCTGTGTCCTCATCCTTAGAGTAATGTATTAAGTTACCAAGCCTTATTCTACTATTTCACATTCTTTTACATTCCAAATCATAATACTAAAACAATTTATAAAATGGTAGAAGCACAACTCCTTTCCTAGTAAAGCAGCTTAAACCTCCCATTTGAGCAGTTCTTATGGTTATCCACTAAGCCTTCCCATGAGCGAAGTAGTGACAGCAGAACACATTGGCAGGATGAATCAAGGCAGCCCGTGAGTGTGTCAGCGTTGCAGGCTAGAGGTGAAACAACAACTCTTGGGACACCAGCCACCTGGCAGACTAGTTGAACAGGTATGTTGCTGCAGAGTTGGTTTGCCTCCCGACTGGCTCAATGCTGCATGTTCCAGTCATGTTTGCGGAGTGCAAGCTTGTAGCAAGGTAGATGGTCATCCTAGTCAAGATAGACCACATGCCAGTATATTCTGAAACAGTATAACTTAAGACAGGTTGCAACCAGGAAGAGTTTTTGAACCTGGGGTGCTTTGGAAATTCGTTTGGAATTCCTCTGTTACACACAAATATCTAACAAAGGTCCTCCGATTTCCTCCTTGGTGAAACACTCCCAAGGAGTGATGTGTGAATTCTAGAACACGTTCAGTTAATCTGGGGTGAACTCTGGCTGGTGGTTTGTTTGAATAGATGTTCTCTGGACAACAACATCTATAGTCTCAAACTACCGGCCATGTTGACCTGGACTCCAAAACATCTGGAGGGCTTTAACTCCATTCTGCTCCAGTTTTACAGAAGAGAGAGGATCACCAAGAAGTTTTTGGTATTGCCTGTTAGAAAACATAAGATAACAACTGTGTATTCTTCAGGGGTTAGTTAGTTGTAACTAATAACTAACTATTCTATGGTAGACTGTTGTAGAACCTTCAGAATGAGGACAATCCAGAAGATGAAGGGGAGAGAATGGAATGCCCAAGTATCCATTAAATTTTAGGCCTGATGTCCTCCAAATGCTTTGGGTTACAGTTCCCACTTTTGCTTTGTTTACTTTGACCTAATTGACTGGAGCTGCTAGAAGTTAACATCAGAAATATCTGGAGGGCACCAGATTGCCTATCCCTCCTCTAGGCACAGGTTTCAGATAAAATCAATGGGTCAAAAGATAACTTCGGCAAAGCTGTTGAAAGAAACAACTACAGAAATATGCTGGCGAAAATAGCTAAATGCTTCTTGGGACACAGGGATGCTGCATTTCTCAAATGTGATCCTGGCTTTAACAGGAAGTCTCAAGAGACTGCTGCCCCCAAATAACTCCTGGGTGCATAGGATGTTAGTTCTGTCTTCCTCAAGGGAAATCCCTGGTCCTCCTTGGGTTCCGCTAGTGGGTTAACCATATGTCTCCAGTAGATAGATGTCTCCTAACCAGATTTCATAACTATCATTTCAGATGCCCGTGAGGTTAAAATCATGGTCCTGCAACTCCCTCTGATCTGTTGGTAAGTAGGCTAATAGAAAATATTTTCATGTCTCTGTCTCCAGAACCTACTGTTACGTATAACAATATGCTGAAATGGCCATTTTCCCACCCCTTCTAAGCTGTGGTTTTGTCTATCAGAGAGAGAGAGAGAGAGAGAGATTCCTTCCAAGGAAGCAAGCTTGAACATCAACTTCTAGAGAAGTTGCTCTCCAGAAACCCATATTCAAGAACAAAAGAAAAAGCAATTTCAAGACAAACTTGAAAGCTGAAAACAGTGCACTTTTTAAATGAACAAAGGAAAAGGCAGGCAGCATTTTAGCTGTGATTTGTCAGATCTTTCTAAACTTGTCAGTAACAGAGAATGTGTTTCCAGGCCAAAAGTAAAAAGGGGTTACCTGCTTCTCAGGGAAGAAGATATTTTGTCATCGAGATCTGTGTTCTTTTTTGAAGGATGCACCTGCATCTGAGGGGCTGTCCAGTCCAGTTTAAAGAACCCTAAAATGGCTTGGAAACCTGCCCCTGAATATTTAATATAGCAGATTGAGCAGGTCTGAAGGTAAAAGTAAAAAGGGGTTACCTGCTTCTCAGGGAAGAAGATATTTTGTCATCGAGATCTGTGTTCTTTTTTGAAGGATGCACCTGCATCTGAGGGGCTGTCCAGTCCAGTTTAAAGAACCCTAAAATGGCTTGGAAACCTGCCCCTGAATATTTAATATAGCAGATTGAGCAGGTCTGAAGGTAAAAGTAAAAAGGGGTTACCCGCTGATCACGCCTCCACCCCACCCAAAATGACCTCATAGATTTGCATCAGTTTGCCTAGGATGCTGATTGCATATGTGAAAACTGGAAATAATTAGTTTTAAATTCAGCATAATGGCATCCAGGTAGCCTTCAGACCTGCTCAATCTGCTATATTAAATGTTCAGGGACAACCTCAACGTCTTCTGCCTTCTGTGACATTTTAGGGTTCTTTAAACTGGACTGGACAGCCCCTCAGATGCAGGTGCATCCTTCAAAAAAGAACACAGATCTCGATGACAAAATATCTTCTTCCCTGAGAAGGAAATATATTAAATCAGTCTCCTTTTGACAGACGGGCTCTGTTAGGTTCTCTGGCTTTTTTACACACAGTCCACATTTTAGTATAATTGGAAAAGCGATAGGACCAGATGGCATTTTTGGGTGGTCAAAAAAAATCAGGATGGCATTTCCGGCTACATGATTAAAGCCCCACCCATTTTACGTGTGTCATAAAAAGGGTGGGCTTTGACTGCCAGTCGTGGATGCAGTCTTGACTTTTTTGACCTTCTCTTCCCCCTGCAGATATCCCTGGGAATCTGTTTATGCTTATGAATAACAGCAGTTTTTGTGAATCAAAAGGTCAAAGCTGTAGGCCAGATGTGGTCTTTAGCCACACTGCTGATGGAAAGGTAGCTACAGCTTTGCTGACTTTCGGTTAGAAAACAAAACTAGGTCAGCCATACAATTTTGTGAAATGATTAATCCTCAGGCAAACACAGCACAGTTACTATATTCAGAAGTCCAGGTACTCAACTTTAGGTAAAAAGGTTGGTGAAAGACCCAGCTCTTTCTCCAACTCTCTTTGTCTACAACAGGGTTAAATAGGATTGGATTAAATGTGTTCAAAACATTCTCAGAAAGATTTGATGTGGTCTCCAAGTAGGCGAACCTGAAATATCCTGTACACATCAGTACTTTAATTTCCTTTGTTTTCAAATTCTGCTCTATTAAATAAAGCCACTTTGACTGAGAACGGTTCTTCTGTCTTGCATTTTCAATGCTCTCTGATTTCTGATTGGTATATAGGTTAGATTTTTCACCACACCTCCAACCCAGAAACCACAATTATTAAAAGAGTGGGTGAATCTTTGCAATTTATCTGCTGCAGCATAATTTCTAAATGTTGCAGTTACAGGAGTCTGGATGTGGTTCTCTATTCCTTTCTCACTTCTCAGGAGAGCTTTCCATTTCAACTCCTCTTTTCAGGTTTGAGTGAAATATGCCGCTGGTTAATATTTAACAAAGGAAATGCTTTCTGTTTCTAATTCCATCCCACTTGGTAGAGGAGGAAAACACCTTTGCTCTTCATCCACTGCTTTAACCTTGCAATGTTTTGCTTTCTCAGTCACCCCTTTAGTGCCGTATAACATCTTTCCAGCATATTTTTATAATACCCAAGTTCTTCCATTTCTTCTGGTCTATAGAGTTTTGCCTTGCAGCGTCTTGTATAAAAATTCTGTGGGGAGGAACATGCTTTTATTTTATTGTTTATTTCCCTTCTTGAAGAAGTACAGGTAGTCTTCGACTTACAACCCCAATAGGGACCATAAAATTCATCATTAAGCAGTGTGGTTGTTAAGCAAGGCATCACGTGACTGCAGCCGATTTTATGACATTTTTTGCAGTGGTCGTTAAGTGAGTCACACAGTCCCCCATTGATTTTGCTTGTTGGAAGCCGGCTGGGAAGGTCACAAGTGGCAATCACATGACCCTGGGATGCTGCAACTGTCGTAAATACATGCCAGTACCAATAGGAGAGTATATGTGTAGCTCAGGGTTGAACTGTGGAGTCCTTGGGGTTCTCTGAGCTTGGTTGTTTTCTTGCAAATTTCATTACCCAGCTAGGTAACATCTTCAGTGCTAGAACGGAGTAGAGTTTGCTGTCTGTTTATATGCAGTAGCTTGCCCTGCCTCTGTGTGTGTGTGTGTGTGTGTGTGTGTGTGTTTCCTGGTAGTTCCTTGATTAGGATATTGTTTACTTTCTGAAACTACCAACTGCCATACATCAGAGACGTCTCAGAAACTACCAACAGGCTATTACAACCACACGGCATCACTGTAGCACACAAACCAACTAAAGCCCTCCAAAACATCTTAAGCAAACCAAAAGACCAAATAGCCCAAAAGAAAAAACAGGAGTCATCTACAACATACAGAGTAAGGACTGTAACAGCCACTATGTAGGACAGACAGGCAGAAGGCTAGCAGAGCACATCCGTGAACACTAACTAGCAGTCAGAAGACACGATGAAAACTCCTTAATCTCACAACACACGGACAGACTCAGCCATAGTGTTAACTGGGAAACTGTCAGCATTTTAGACCAAGCTAAATCCAAAAATGCTAGGGAATTCCTGGAAACTTTGTATTCAGACAAGGCAGCCATCAACAGGCACATAGAGATAAACAACATCTACACACTATTCAGCTAAATCCAAAAATGCTAGGGAATTCCTGGAAACTTTGTATTCAGACAAGGCAGCCATCAACAGGCACATAGAGATAAACAACATCTACACACTATTCAAGAGAGACAATAGAAAGGAAGGCAGAAGACCAGAACATCTCCTCACTAACAATCATCACCCAGTTAAGCAGAGATTAACGCCAAGATTAA
>NW_006532841.1:285589-299813 GCF_000186305.1 Python bivittatus | reverse complement strand
AAGGAAGGAAGGAAGGAAGGAAGGAAGGAAGGAAGGAAGGAAGGAAGGAAGGAAGGAAGGAAGGAAGGAAGGGGCAGCTGCACATCTTGGTTTTCTTCCAACTCAAGTTGACTAACATTCTCCCTTCTGCACGAAGAGTGCCATTTTGGCAACATCAGAATCTAGCTGATCTCTGAGCTACACAAACAGGAAGATGAATCATTGGCACATTCTGAACATTGGATTCTGAACTTTCAGACTGCAAAAAAAGGCTATTGGAGTACTCAAATTTGTTCTTTTTAAGTACCCTTAATGAGCCAATTAGTTCAGTTGTCAGAAATACGCCAGCCATTTGGGGCAGGGAAAACATATAAAGACCAGGGTTTATTTTTGAACTGGTAAATAGTGCCTGTGTTTGCATTATTTTTTGATTTCAGAGTTTGCTGTTTTGGATATAGATGTGCTATTATTGTGTTTGAAAACGACGGCAGAGCCAAGGAATAAATCTTCAACTCAACAAATGGGATAGTTTTAGATCGGGCTTTAAAAATGGGTCACAGAGAAAATGGCAGCCAAACATCTACGTCCTTGTGGCCTTCTCCATGATTTTTAAAGCCCCAGTTTAAATATGAAGTTATCCTAAAGTGAGAGAGGAAGGGAAATTCACACTAAGTTCTTCTACTGGTCCAATTTAGTTCAACGTGTCCAATTATTACCTAGCACCAAGTTTTGAGTTTGGCCCATGTGAAGTTCCACTTTCCAACTTCTGTCATACCAAATACCCAGCCAGTTTTCATCCTAAGAGCAACTTAAATAAAACACATAAACTAAATTAATAAAATGCACAAACAGAAACACATAAATGGTATTTAAAGGGCAGAACCACAAGAGGTGTTTTGGCCGTTTTAATTGAATTCATGACATGGCTTTGGAGGGACCTATCCTGCTACAAACTGAAGAATGGCCCTCTAAGGATGTGACATTTGTGTTTCTTGGCTCTCGGTGATAATCAAGTTCCAGAACTGGTTCCCTTTATGCTTTATTCAATTCATATTTCAGAGTTAACCGATGCACAGACACGCACAGCTCCATACTCAGCTTTCTTTGGGATTTTATTGTTTTGATTTTGCTATGCAAATCATTTGAAACAAATACACAAAAAACGCATATAAAACCCCTATTTTTAGATTACTGTTACTTCAAAATGTGCCTTTTGTCTCAAAGCATGTTCCAAGCTGCCTCGAGAGAGAAAAATATCTCAGATTCATGCTGAAGTTGTATTTACTATTATGCCGAAAGAGGTTTTGCAAAGAGGGAGTGAACTTTGGGTCTCCAAGAACTCTTCAACAGGGCAAATGGATTTTTAAAACATGCATGGGGCACCTTCATCGCAACTTTTTCTACTGTCAAGCTGACACATTTCCTCTTTTCGTTCTGGAAGACATTACTAGCAATTTGCTGAACATAGTGTGAAGATTGCAAGCTATCTTGAAGACTCAGGGAAATTCAGTCGAGTTCATCAGTCTAAATAGAGTCCCAGGTGATTCACACATACATGGATATGGATAAACGTAACCCGTTGGATGCAAAAATGACAATGCCTTTTTTTCCTGTACACATGGAACTCTGCAGATAATGGACGCATTTGGATCCTTGCTGATTGCAAAACCAGTTCTGCTGGATCTGGTACTTTGTCCTTTGGGAGAAATTATCCAAGTGTACTGGGTATTTAGGGTCATAGTAAATCTGAGTCCCCCACCCCCAGTGAAAAGCTTCCTTTCTACATTATTTATTAAATCAAGAATCAAACGTGCTCAATCCCAGTCCTTAATTTGGAAATTCAACTTAACATATTGCCCGAACCATGTACTTTGATACAGTATCGTCGTGACTTTTCATTCTACGCTTTTGTTCACTTCAAAAGCTGCGAAAAGCTCTAATTCTTTTAAAATTTACATTTAAAAGTTGAAAGCTCTCATTCTTTTAAAAACAGGTACAATACTACCCCAGGTACTACTTGCAAAACACTGTTTCCTGGATACAACAATATAACATGATAAAGAATACAAAGGATATAAAGTCTGACTTGAAAGAAAGCAAGGTGACACAGCTTTTAAAAAGGGCTTGGCTGCTTTTATTGTTCAAATAGTACAAAATGTTTACAACAAACCAAATTGTTAAAATACATTTAATGCACAGTTAAATTACACTTAAGGTGAAAAGTGAGTCTCATCTCCACTCTGGCAACTGATACATCATACAAGCTTATTGATAGAACGGCTTGTGTTCTACAATTGAGAAACACTTTTATTCAAGCATATAAATATATTTTCGCAATCCAAAGATTTTGGTCAACAGCAGAAGTCTGTACAGGTGTGAATATTTATCTAACGCAGTGTTTCTCAACCTCTGCAACTTTAAGAAGTGTGGCAGGCTGGGGAATTCTGGGAGATGAAGTCCACACATCTTAAAGTTGCCAAGGTTGAGAAACAGTGATTAAAGGTTCCCCACAAAGCTGGGAGTGGTGCAACTTGTTCTAGTACAACTCATAATAAATCTGAAGGATACTTGCAATCAGTTTTTCCTCAAGAATTGTTGGATTTGCAGTTAAATAATCCACTTAACCATCCTGACGGGTTAAATTCCAACTAGAACAATGCTCGCTTTGAGAACTGGACTACACCATCTTCGGCATTCCGTCGGAGTTAGTGTAGTGTATTTTTATTAGCCCTTTTCAAGGCTGAAAAGTCCTCTCAATTGCCCTTTGCCAGCCCTATTTTAGAATGGCAGCAATCTGGGCTCTATTTTAAGGGAGGATTTCTCAAGCTAAATGACCCCAGCCAGTCAGCAATCAGGTAAACATGACTAGGATTTAGAGCAAAGCCTCACTGAGGTCGTCAGGAGCACCCAAGGATATCACTCCCTTCGTTTCCAAATTTAAGCTCAGGTCTTGATGTAGCAAAAATAGCTCTACCAGTGGGAAGGGAACGTCACCAGCAGAAGACACTCCCCTCAAGCAGTGGCCACAGGACACTGGCACCAACAACTAAGCGGGAAGGTAAGTGACAAGGATAACAAGGACGAGAGCACTGTTGACTAAGTAGAATGCATGCAACATTGTAGGAAGGGTTCTCATTTAATTATTTAATTTCAAACCCAAGCTTTCTTTAACTTTGGGCTTTAAGAACGTGACCATATTGTCCAAAGTTGTGGTATCACATAGCTAAATTTTATCACATAAAGGCGCAGGCTTTTCACTTAATAGGGAAATGCTTCCACCTACCTATAATCCCTCCCACCCAAAACTCATGGGGAAGTAACATTTAGCAAGGTATAAAGAGAACTCCAAGAATCCCACACGCGGTCTAACCCAATCCCAGAAAAAAGTACTGTATATCTGGCTCGGGATACAGAAAACGAAGAGTTATATTTTCCTAAGTAATGCTAATGTCGACTGCAATCCTCTACATCCGTGTTTTTCAACCTCGGCAACTTTAAGATGGGTGGACTTCAACCCCCAGAATTCCATGCTGGCTGGAGAAGTCTAGGAGTTGCAGTTCACGCATCTTAAACTTGCCGAGGTTGAGAAACACGGCTGTGCATACTACCCTGGAAGAAAGAACTACTGAATTTACTGGAATGTACTTCTGTGCAGACACATTTTAGATTGCGCTATTAATGCTATGCCCTCTTGTCACAGATGTTTAGATGCCCTTCAGCAATATTGATCTCTCTAAAAAGAGCCATGAGTGCAGAATCTCCGAACGCTGAAGGGCATTTCTTATATTTATTTTCACAGTTTGCCTATAGTATCGGGCAAAAAGTAACAATAAATTGCACACATATCCACAAACTAGTTCTTGGACAAGTCCACAAATGCAATAAGCAGCTCATCTGAGCTCGGGAAAAAACAGTAAAGTCGGTTTTGAGAACGAAACAGCAATTACAGTAAGGGTGCAGCACAAATATAATTAAGCAGTGCGTTATTGAGCAATAAATTAAGACAAAAACATGGCTCACAACGTTCATTCTCTGTGACACTGCTCTCAGAAATGAGCAATATCAGATTACGTTATTTTGATTTGATTTGACCTAATGTAATGAGACACGTACGAGAGACGCTCTGACAAAACGGTTTTGGTTTTGCCCATTCCGAGAGAGATCTCATTAAAGTTCTGCTTTGTTAGAAGTGAAAAAAAGACATTTTTTTTAAGAAAAAATATAAAACTGCAGACTGTAGGTTCCAGTAGCCTTCAAATTATTAAATGCCGTTAAATATTCCATTATTAAAAATACATTAAATATCTGGGACCAAATTGTACAGAGATTCAGTTAGTGAAAGCTGCGCACAATACTGCATTTACAAATACCTCTTTGAGAAGGCATTAGGGTGCCAAGTTTGATTTTTTCCTCCCCCCCACAATGGTCTTCCTTACTTGCTTTCTCCAAAAGCCTCCACCTGCTGAAGAAGAGAAGAAAAATCACATATTGTTGGAAGTGACAAACTGGCAATTGCTGGTCATCATACAGAACCCCTAATTCTGCAAGCTCTTGTTGACACTATCGGTGAACAGTATAAACATGGACAATAAAGGAATCTCCTGTTAAAGAAGAAATGCTCTCATCCATGAGAGAAGCAGCAGCAAGGGAGCCGTGCTGGCAGATTGCTTTTCCCCATGCATCCTCCAGAATACTGGGAGCAGAGAAATAAGGAAAAATCAACAAGGGGTCTTCTTCCTTTCTTTGATCACAACCTTTATGGGTAGAATTCCACCTGGGGAGGCATCAACAAAGGAACAGAACTTTGAATCCAACCCAAGAACATCAGATCCAGTCCAATATTGATACCTTCCCCAATATTCCCCAACATGGAGATACAATATCTTGAAATAAAGGGCTTATTTTACAGAGTTCAATTACTTAAAGCAAATATATTCCTCTCTTAAAGAAAACCTGAGATCTTTTGGCCTTTAAAGGATTTATAATTTCTTTAGGACTTATAATAAAGATCTGGAATGTACTGACCTGATAATGGATCGCCATGACGTTCTATCTCAAAGTGCTACTCTGAAACAGATTTCACATTCTTTTCTTGTTTGGTAGGTGTTAATTTCAGTTCTTTTGATCCTTGTTTGACAGGAACTGAAACTGGCTCTTCTTTAGACCCCTCTTTAAAAGGAGTAGAGGGCATTTCACCAGCTTCCCCTCCACTGACAGACACCAAGTGTTTTCGTTCCCTTGCAGCAGGCTTATGTTCCACTTTGGTAACGCGAAATCTAGAAAAATGCAATTAAACTGTTAAAAGGATCCAGCTTAGTCAGAACAAGTAACTTAACGACCTAAAATTCCAGCAATCTAAAATATCTAAAAATCACTGCTCCAAAAGGAACAAGTCATGGAAGCAGGGGGTTAGGGTGGGTGTTCAATAAAGTCAAGATGGTGCCTCAACCAAGTGATGGAAGTTCCTCACCTTAACGTGTGTCACACATGATAGATAAAAAAAGGGGGTGAAGATCTGACTATGAGGTCATAGTCATCATCTTGATTTTTTTGACACACCTTCTGTGGACAACCCTGTATAGCAGAATAACGGCATTCATCTACTTTTATTAAAACTCCATTATCATTATTAATCCCTCGGGGAGGGGGAGGTATGATTTGGCATTGGGATAATTACTCACATCCAATTCTTATGTACTTATAAAAGATTACACTGAGGCAACTTGAGCACCATTAAATAAATATGTGATCTTTGTTGCTGTTCTCTAAATTACTTACGCTTGAAGGACAGCGTACCCTCCCCAGAAAGCAACTAATCAAATGAGTTGGGTATCTTATGTTCTCTTAGATGTCTTACATTTCCATACCAAGTTGGCGAAATTATAACTGCAACTAAGTAACAAGTAACTAACCCCAAGATAGCAGAACTGTTTCCAAAATCAGAAGTGACCGGTGAGTACGAGCTAAGTTTGTATTTGTTCAAACCTTGGTGCCATTTGTGATTCCATCTGCCAGGCCTGATGTTTCAACTGATTGTGGAAAGACCTCTTGGAAAAGACCATCCATTCATTCTTGCCCCTTGCCCATTTTGGCTTGTTATATCAAGCCAAGGCAACTGGATACATCTGTGTTTCACTTAGCCCCGTCTGAATCCAAGAGCTTATCCACCTATTCCCAACCTGAAAATGGAAGACAGCTGGGCCACCACCTCCATTGAAACCAGGCCTACGTACCTTCCCACAGACAGTATTGTGACCTCTCCCTGCCGGGATCTTCTGACGTCTTTTGCTCTTTTAGCTGGACTGAAGAGATGCCATCGTTTCTGGCTGCACCGGGTACAAGCCCCTGACCCAGCAATGCCCCCGACGGTGTGCAAGTGGTGTCCCCGGCAAGTATGTTTTGACAAAGGACTACCAGGAGACGTTGGGGAACCTGGACTTGGTGGACTGCCAGGAGTAGCTGGGCTAATTTTAGGAGCAGAAATACAACAAAAATGAATGTTTGGGGAAGGCAGTCAATGGATTAAATCCCACTGTCTTTTCTTTCCTGAGCTCATACTATTGATAATACGCTATTTCTGAACACACATTCTTTCCAAATGACCCTTTTCCACAAAGCCTTTCTTAACCTTCAATTCTTTTTTTCCCCAAAATGAGACTAACACCGATATGCAAGCATTACTTTTGAACAGAAATTGCTCTGAGCTTTCTCACTCGAATTGTCTATGACTCTACTTCTTTTTTCTTGTCATTTAAAGCAGACTCATTCATTCCAGGGAGTTAAATGCTGGTTGAGCTGGCAATGTTAACTTTCTTCCTGATGTCTGAAGTCTGTTTCTTTATTTACATGGGGGAAACCCTTCATTTTATCCATCCTCCCCCCCCCCACATTTTTTTAAAAAAATAGCGTGATACATGTTGGGCTCGCCTAAAGTCACCCAGGGAGTTTCCATGGCTGAGGTAGATGTGAAACTGGGTCTCTCTGGGGCCAGTCCAATATGGTAACCACCATACCATACTGTGTTCACTAAAAATAACAACTCAAATAAAAATGCACCAGCAAGGGGAAGGAACTAGGTTTGTGACATTACAGACACAAGTAAACTGACACTGTGCACATAATTTCCCCCAAAATGGCTTGTTTAGCTGACCAAGCATGCTTTCAGATCAACTCCATTACTCAAATGATCTTACATGTGAACCTACTCCAAGCACAATTAGATGTGATTGTTATATTCTTGGGCCTCCCTCTTCTTCCTGCTCCTCCTGTTTTCCTCTTCCTTTTCTCAAATTCACATTCTAAGCTTCTAGCCAAGAACCAGTTTTGTGTTGATTTAATCACACATTCAAGCACCTTACCTTATTTTCTTGAATATATCATGGTTTTAGCGTGCAAGGCATTTCATGAAGCCATATTGCTATTTTCGGCCCAATGAAGCAAGCTTGTCAAATCAGCCAGCATTTTAAAACACGTTCATGAAACTTTAAAAAAAAAAGTCTGGGATATCCAAAATATCAGCAGACTTGAACCAAATTTCCTACAGTGACAATTGGAAGAACAGAAAGATTCCTTGGATAGTTATAGAATTATTCGCTCCACTTTATTTGATGCTGTTTGGGGAAGAGACAAAGCAGTGCAATGAGACTGCTTACCTTTCTGGATCATTCACTGAGTTATCAGCAACCAAAGCTTTCAGCACATCTGCGTTAGCTGCAAAAATCAGAAATAATTTAACATTTTTGTTCTAAATTTTTCACCCCCATTGTTTCCAACGGGGGGATGAGCAAACTGGTGAATGAGAAGACCACAAACCGTAAGCTAAATTAACTCATTTACTGATACTACAGAATTGGTAGAAAATGGGTCTTTCAGCGCAATGCCATGCACACTTACTCGGGAGAAAGGGGAGAGGCACAGGACACCCTGCACATAGTATTTTAATAAAGACTATTTTAATAACAGAAGTTTTAAAGGTGCACTGTCTTCAAAGCAGGGTTAAATATCCAGAGAAATTCTGTATTGCTTAATCTTCCTGGGATGGAGGTGTTCCTCACCAAGTGTCACTTCCCGGGAAAAACAAACATAAGAAACTACACTGTTTTCAAGGTAGCTTGATTTTTAAGGATAGATGAAATCCCCGCGTGAAACTCTCCTCTACTCTGAAAATGGTAAGGTCCTGGCAGGAATATACCATGAGCTTTTTCCTTGCATTTGAATCACTGCGGTCTTTCAGTGCAAATGGGTGAGTGGAAATAGAGCAAGACTTGCCATCCTTACTTTTGGATCACAAATTGTGTAGCTTAAATGGAAAGCAGAAATGTTGTTCCACATGACAAATGAATTCAACTGCTTTAGATGCCGGGGAGACGTCGAACAAGGCAGTGACTTATAGTTTCAGAGGGCCGGCAGAAAGTCACTGAAGACCAGCCATATTGTATTTGCACACAGAAAACGTTGAAATGATTCCCAAGATGGGTGTCATTGTTTTCTGAAGGTTTAGTCTGACCCTTTGTTCTGACAAATTCTGAACTCTGACAAATATCTTTAGATCTATCTCTTATGCACGAGTGCTGCTATGTAGGTTACATGCCAAACCTGTTCTCCATAAGATTTGACTCTTCAAAAAAACACTCTTTGTTATAAGCAATTTGCACAAACAAAAACTCAACGTTTAAAAATCAGTTTCTGACCTCACCGATAAAACTGGGGAACAAAATATAAGCCATGAATTAAAGTGTTAGATTTCATCACTTTAAAGTCCTTCACAAGGAACTGCAATAACTAAAAACGCTAAACAGATCTGCAGAGTGATTTTTAAAAACTATGTCACTTACCTTCATTTTTCATTATGTAGTCGACAATCTGTCCCACGGTATCATTGTTATCATTTACACTTTCATTCAATTCTGAAAGTAAAAACCAAAAAGTCACTTTTGTTCTTTGATTCCTGGAAAGTAAAAGCAAAACTATATGACAACAGCAATCCCCCAAAGCAGCGTATGAAGCAGAGATTACAACCACCATCTCTGTAAACTGTCTGAGAGGGGTAGACTGTTATCTCCATTTAAACACACGGTATGGCTGAAAAACTAACAAGCATCGATGCAGAAGTGTCATCTCTTCCTATTCGTCCCGACCGTCTGCTTTCTTTTCCAACTTTTCTGCAACTTTAAATCCATATCTGGAATGGGAGGCTCTGCAGCTCATGACGCTAGAAATAAAGGCTGAGAAAGCTCAGGAGAAACTCAAGATGAACAAAGGAACACGTATGAGACTTAGCCATTCCAGAAGGTCTGGAGGGCGTGCTAAGCAACAGAAAGCAAGGTGGTTCGCTGAGTCCATTCTGTGCCTCCTTAGTAAGTGAAATCTGAAGGACATACTAGGAGTTGAAGTCCCCATATCTGGAGGCCACTTAGGCCAGAAAAAGCTGTATTGTGTGGTAGAGTTCATGACGCTGCTGTTCTACTTTATCTCCTCAATCTATATGACCCTGTGACGCAATTCTCTAACAGTAATCAGGACTGGAAGTAAATGTTCAAAGAAAACTCAGAGTCCTACGGTGAAAAAAAAATTGAGTGGCTCAAGCATTCCAACAAGTACTTTTTCTTTCAGCTACAAAACTTATCTATAGGAAATTCAAAAGAGTTAGCTTCTTGCTTGCTTGAAGGAAGCTCATCTCTTCAGAAGGAAAGCCAGCCTATACCCAGACACTGTTTGTACAATGGCCAGGAGCCTTATTAACAGAATCCACTCGCAGAACTTGGCCAAGCCCAACTGATTTAACCACCATGGCATCCAACATGGAGCAACCCAAGCTGTTCCCCTATGCCCACACGACTACCAACGCTACTTTTAAAAAATGGTTCTTGCCTACCTATCTTTTCCTCAAGCTGCTCTTCTTCTTGCTCTGCTTCAGTTGTACACCGATACCCTTTTTTCTTTAGCACGTGGCAAATTAAAATCCCTAACAGCCCCATAAGGAAGAATACTGGAATCAGGAAATAAGCAATATATTCAGGGTATCCACTGTTTTTTGAAGACCCGTTTTCAGATCTGTTTGTCCCATTTCCAAAACTGTGGCTTGCTAAGGCTTCAGGGTCACCTATGGAAACAGAAGGTGAAAAGGCCACCACATCAGTCAAATCTGTACCTGGACAATAGGACATTTTAAACATCTACAGCATTTTTTCTTCTAAAAAACTAGCTTCCGGCAAACAAGATGGGCTAATCCTATCTATCAGAGCTGGGTGAGACGGCTTGGTGTTTATACATTAATTTCATTTTTCAGACGAGGTTCTTATATTTAAGGTGTTCAGGTACTTCAGTTGTAAAGATCCTTTGGCTGTAAATACAACAGTCTCTATGGACTTAAAGTCTGCTCTATCTATAGTCAATCTCTATGCTGGTAAATGAGAGTGCATATCTCTCTTCCACCAGACTAATCCATATTTTGGGAATATTATTTAAATATTTTAGATGTGTAGAGAGCATATCTTTGATTTACCAAGGATCTGAGATCTTAAAAAGATTGTGGAGTCCTTGGGGTTCTCTGAGCTTGGTTGTTTTCTTGCAAATGTTTCGTTACCCAACTGGGTAACATCTTCAGTGCATCTATTACTAAATAGATGAGAATATAGATGTTATATTAGCTACTGACCAGCAGGAGGCACTACACTACCAGGACTCTTCAGACATAGGTATCCTCCATATTAGACGTTCTATGTTTGAACCCACAGGCCTTGCACTTATTGATCACACAGTGCATTTAGCTTGAGAGCTATCTTGACCAGGCTGTCAGTAGCTTGCAGGAAGGGAGGTCTTATAGAAGCTACGCAAGTATGCCTTCTATATGCTATCATACTAGAGAGGTTTTTGATTTTTGTTGGTCTGGGCCTCAAGACTGCCTCCTCTGAAGGGGGATGGGGGGTTAGGTAACCAAATAATTATTCCACTAAGCCTTTCCATTTCAGCAGTATGAACACCAGAGGATATTTCCAGATTTAATCGCCAGTTCCATGTTCCACCAAGAATAAGAGCACTGTATTGTCGAAGGCTCTCACGGCCGGAATACGATGGCTGGTGTGGGTCTTCTGGGCTGTGTGGCCATGTTCTGGAGGTACCCACAACAGGGTCACATCATCCTGGGCACAGAGAGAACTGCTCCTGTCTGTGCTCCTGCCCTCTGAAGATGCCAGTCACAGATGCTGGCGAGATGTTAGGAAACAAAACCTCCAGAACACGGCCACACAGCCTGGAAGACCCACACCAGCCAACAATAGGAAAACTGTTGGAAGGCCTAAAGGGCCAGGTCAGGAAATTGATTTCCTCTTGAAATCAGCAAGACTCTGTAAGCTCAGTAGAAACATACTGAAACTGGGGTCAGGTCATCCTAAAGAAGGTCTATCTATGTGGTTGGTAGGAATCAACACTGACTTGATGGCACGTAATCAAGTTGTGGCCAAGACGTCATGAACAAGTAAGCGAGAAAAAAAGCAGAAAAGTATCAGTTACAAGGGGACAGGAAAGTAAGCCACTGAAGGGGGGAAAAAATGGTTCAGAATATTTCAAACCTAGTTCTTCCTCGGGAAGACTTCTGACTAACTCACAAAGCCAAAAATTCACCTAATGACTATTTTGTTGGAGATTTTTTAAGTTATGTCCTGTGATTCTGGACTTCGTAGAAATGAGATCAGTTTCCGCCATGCAGCAGAACAGTAAAATACATTCTATTTCATATTCCTATTTCTGCTGAATTTCCTATCCAAGACTGGACAAATCCAGGAAATTGATTTCCTCTTGAAATCAACAAGACTCTGTAAGGTCAGTAGAAACATAAACTGTCCTTTGGCTTTTCAGCTGAGAAACCTGAATTCTCTTTTTCCTTATCACCGTTACGATAAATGGAGGATACAAATGCAAAAATTAAAGTTACCTACTTTATAGTAGTGTTGTACGTTCAGTGCAATTAGAGGGTCAGTTGGAAAATCAAAATGCAATACATCCTTTATTTAGATTTATCTGAAGTTACATTACTCTACCTTGATGAAGGGCTACAGAAGGAAAGTAACTTCCTGGTGGCATCTGCCAAGGGTAGTGCAAAAAAAGTAGTAGGTGTGGCACTGTGATGTAATTGCCCCCCTTTTTACCCCCCCCAGCACAACTGTAACTTCTCATCATTCTTAGACCTCCTTTCTTCATTTACCCACAAACTCACTCTAGCTGTTTCTCCTCCCCTATATTTCCACATCCAGCATTTGCACCTTTTGAAGTGGTCTGGGATTGGGAGACGGGCTATCTTCTCACTATGAGCTCCAGTGAAATCCTACTTTCTCCCCACTCTTTCTAAATGCTCTTCCACCTATGATAAATGAATACTACCTTTTCTCCTGTTAATTCCGTCTTCCATTCATTTTCTTCCAGGCAATTCACACCCTGAGCATTGCCACTGTGGATCTACATTTGCTGTACCAGTCACAAAATCATGTAACTAATTTTGCAGGACAAAAGGCCTCTGTTTTCATATCTTTCAGTTAAATCTGTCATTATTTCTCATATTGTCCACTACTGATTTCATCTTTCAAACCTCCCCTGGTACCTTTCCTTGTCCTTCCACTTCTGCTCAGAAATCTACCATTGCCATTCATTTCTGCTATACCTCTAAGTGCTACATAAATACAGGTGCTAACTTTTTACCTACTCCTAGATCCAGCCCACCATTATCCATTCCTTCAAAACTCTCCATATCTTCTCACCCATTATTTATATCTTCTACGCTCAGCAATGTGAACTCTGTCTCCTTCCACTTAGCTCCCCATTTGGTTGCTCATCCTTCCATCTTGAAATGGCTGTCTTGGTTAGTTTCTCCAAGTTTTTAACACCATTTTCTGGGAAACATTTGGCATTACCCATATTCACTGTACCTAAACTGTAAAATGTGGCTTAGTTTCAATTAGTGCAAACAATTTCCCTATGTATTCTAATCCCACTTTTCTTCATTTGGTCTATGTCAAATTCTGAATTATAAATTTCAAAGAGAACGGATGTGTCCTTACATCCTTTCTAAAGAATTATATATGGCATGCTAGATTCAAATTTCTCTTCCTATGCTAGGAAAAGGAAGCTTTCAGAACAACAATATACAACCAAACATAGTCACCAATTTCTTTCAAGATAAGTCTTCTACACTCTTATGTGCTTCCCAGAATATGTTCCATATATGCATGATCCTGACTCAAAATAAAAATTTGAACCAATGAGAGACTGCATTTCATGTTAAAAGTTTGAAAACCTAAGAATTCAGAATAAATAATCTTGGCTACCCACTTGTCTCCAATTTTTCAGATATTATCCAAACAAAATTCTACAGAACAGATTACATTTTTAAAAATCACGATTTCATCTTAAAAACATCCATCTCTCAGTTCCAGGACAGCAGAAAAGCTTGTCAAACACATACAAAAATATATTTCCTTCTCAAAGCTGTTTAAGGAAGGTGAAGGCTTTTTCCAAGGAAAAGCATTTTCTTTTGTGCTTTCATTCCTTGCAAAATGAAAAGGGGAACCCATGAACAAAAATGAGAACCATTTAAATCAAGAAAAATGATACAGTGTAAATAAAAAAAACAGGAAGTTCTCTTTTAAATAAATGTCACGTGTTACATTATTTCTCCCTGAACAGGGAAAATAAAGGCAGGTTACAAAAATACAAACAAAAACTCAAATCTTAGAAGATGAATCAGAAAATATGTCAGCTGAAACTATCATCCACCAGACAGCACTGAGCCAATTTACCTAGACCAAAACTGAAAGCTATAAAAGACGGTAACATTCTCAGTGCCTCTTCTATCCCTGTTCAAAGAGCAAATCTGATTTACTTATACTGTCAGTCCTGCTTTCCTGTATAAATAGGGAGGAAAATGCAGTCTGAAAATCCTGGAGTAAACAAGATTGGAAGTTGTGTGTGTCTTGACTCCTGGTGACTCCATAGTCAAGTCCCTGAAGTTTTTTTGGCAACAATTTTGGAGGTGGTTTGCTATAATCTTCTTGATAGGTCTCAGAGAGTTTGGCCTAAAATCCCCCAGTTGGCTTTACCCCTAAGGCAGGAACTTATGTTTCCCACCTTGAATTCAGTCCTTAACCGCTAGGCCAGTTCTCCCCCAACCCCCGTCGTCCACCTGTACCACCGCCTAGCACTTTTGCCCACCTTCAACCGACCCCCCTCCCCCACCGCGCGTGAGCTGAGTGCG
>NW_006532841.1:215684-226588 GCF_000186305.1 Python bivittatus | reverse complement strand
AATTCTGGGAGTTGAAGTCCACTCATCTTAAAGTTGCCAAGGTTGAGAAACACTGAACTAGACTGTAGTTAAGAGATTCACCTGATAGGTTTTTGATCCTAGTCCTAACTGCTAACTGCTGCCATTCCTTATGAGGAATTAAAACCTCTGCATTTGACAGTCTGTATAAAGTGAAGCTTAAATGCTTGAAATCCTAATACACCTTGTCTCATTTTGGGCTTATGTTAGTGATTTTGAAAAGCTGAAGAAAGAACTGGATGAGCTGGCCAGCGCTCTTGAAAAATATTTCTTTGAGCCAGAGAAGAACAAGCTGCAACCCAAACCAGAGTAATGCATCTGTATCTCTTTTCATCTCTATGCGGTGTATTCGTAAATAAAATATGTGAAGGAAGAAAAAGGTAATTTAATTTCTTTACGGAATGACTGGGTGAGTGAATTATCTACATATGTTATTCCAAGATGATAAGGAAGTCTTCCCAGGATGAGTTCTCTTCTGTCAGACAATTTGAAAATTTGGTTTTTTTAAAATAAAATAATTGCATGTTCAAATACAAAACTTTCTAAACCAAGAAGTGGAGATTCTGTGCTATAAATGCTGTATTCTATCATGCAGATTCTGTCACTTCTGCATATCTAACCCTCTCATTTATCATCTTTGCCACTAGTGAAACATTCCCATTGATAATCCCAATTTTCTCTCATTCATATTTTACCACTTTACTCCCCTTCTTTGGCTTATCTAATCTCTTACCGAACACAAAATATGCAAAGGTTTATGGAAAATGCAAAAATGCTTGTGGGAATAGGTGCAATAAATCAACACATCCACTATCTGAGAGTGCCCCCCACTGGAGGCAGCCTACGGCACCATCTGCGTGTTACATTTGTTTATTCTGAATTTATAAAATGTGTGTGTATAACTATAAATAAAAGCAAAGCATATTTTGGCAATATGTTTAACTGGCAACCCAAACCTTGCAAGACATATATTTCTAGGGGTAAGCAATACAGTGCCCATAGTAACCAGCATCCATGTGAACCCCTCCCGTGGCATTCACCAGACTGCCTGTTCATCCACCCTACCTTAATGATTCTTAATTGAAAAAGAAATGGAATACTTTGGCATTCTTAGAAAATTAAAATGATGGATAGCTGCAACACATTGCTTTGTTTGCACACTATTTGAAAAATAGGCAAGTTCATTGGATGGAGAGGAATATTCTGGAAGGCTAGAGGAGATGGCAAGGAGGAACTTCTAGAGTTCCTCCTTTAAGAAATTGAGTGTTAGGACAGGCTACACCAGTGTTGTCCAAACTTGGCCACTTTAAGATGAGTGGACTTCTGGCTGGGGAATTCTGGGAGTTGAAGTCCACTCATCTTAAAGTGGCCAAGTTTGGACAACACTGGTGTAGCCTGTCCTAACACTCAACTAGAGGAGATGGCAAGGAGGAACTTCTAGAGTTCCTCCTTTAAGAAAGTGAGTGTTTGGACAACACTGGGCTACACTGAGTGTTAGGACAGGCTACACCAGTGTTGTCCAAACTTGGCCACTTTAAGATGAGTGGACTTCTGGCTGGGGAATTCTGGGAGTTGAAGTCCACTCATCTTAAAGTGGCCAAGTTTGGACAACACTGGGCTACACCAACCAGAGCAGGCATTGGAATTCACTACCATAAGATGTGGTGTTGGCTACCAGTTTGGCTGGCTTCAAAAAAAGCGATTGATTCATAGAAGTCATGAGGATCAATGGCTATTACCCTTGACAGCAGTGTGACTGCCTCTGAAGTCCATCTGCTGGAAGATCAGTGGGCTTCCTTGTACAGTTGGTTGGTCACTGTGAGAACAGATTGCTGGACTAGATGGGCTAGGGATCCAATCCAACAGGGCATTGCTTATGTTCTTATTTTGTAGACTTCTCCCATAGCAGCCGCAACATGCATTCAAAGATCCAATTATCTACTTACCCAAAAGGTCACAGCAGATGGCAGCAGACTGAGTGATCTCAAAGCTGAGCAGGGTCAGATTTCCACTAGGAATCAAAAAAGCATCCCAAAAGAAAGTAAAGGCAAACTTTTTCCCTACTGTTGCCAAGAAAACAACATAGATGTGCTCATAATGTCACAGACTTGTTGGGCCGATTGGAGCTAAGCAGACCACTGTCCCTGACATCCCCAGGCTTGTCCCCAAGTTACCTTAGATTGTCCACATGGGAAGTTTTGTGTCAAGAGAAGAAAAACACCACTTCCGGGCTGAAACAATTAAAGACTACTTATAGGCCGCCTCAGCATCAGACTGGAGATGTCAGCCTTACCAGGTGGACCAGACAGGAAACATGACCAGATGAGCGTTATTGTAAGGCTACATTAATAGAATCTTGCAAGTCTGAAAATACAGTTCTCCCCCGTCTCTTTTATCCCCAAGAAATCAGGGAGGGTCCCTTCTGAGCCTCTTGCTCCACCCACTATACAGCGCGGGTTATGCTGCCTCTTATCTGACTGTTCCCTCGGCTGCATCTCTGGGCCCAGTCTCCCAAGGTCATTCCCACATGCCATTACAGGAGAGGAGATGAAGGTGGTCCCTCAGAAACAGGCATCTATGTGCCGTGGCAAGGAGGATGTGAGAATTAGTGCTTTATCTTGCTATGTTCATGTCTGATAAGCAGCGGTCAAGAAGTGAGACACTGTTTGGCCAAACATTCTTTCTCCATCTCATTCTTCCCTTCGTAGACATTGTAGGAGGAGAACTGTTTTAGACTAGGGTAACCAGAACTCAGAAGGTCTCTGGATACACCTTTGCTGACTGACTATTTTTTTACTAAAAGTCATACACTTTTATGAACCACTATTCCCCAAAATAAAATTTGCTAGTTGTCCCCAGACTCCTGAAACTTCCCTTAAAGTATGAGATACATATTAGAATATTCATTATATAAATGCCACTATTTCCCTTTCTGAAAAACCTTGGGTCTTATTTACAAGAACTAATTATCTATTAAACCCATTTTAAAAAAAAAGATTAAACTGGTTGTTTTTCAGTAAGATTTTACTGAAATTTAGATTTTGGGGAATCTAGTGACTTCCATCCATTTATGACTTTTATCAGAGTAGTGTATACAGTCCACCTTCCACACCTTGGGGAGGAACTCTCTATTTTTGTGCAGTGTGTATCTTGTGCGATATTTTCAATTGCATTGTAGCTGAATGTACATGTGTAACGTCTGTATATCTGAGAGTTTAATGGAAGGTGGCCGCACAAACCTTTCTGATAGATTCTGCCCATCCTTTCCTGCAACACCACTGAATATCAGAACCTGGATAGCTCCTAAATATAATCACGTAAAGTGCAAAGGTCTGAAAATTCAATACCTGATACAGGATTTGAACCTCATAGAAAAAGAACTGGCTATATATAGTATGTCTGATGATTCCTAATAAGGATGAACCCTATCGTGTACTGCCTCCTGATGGTCAGTGCAACTGGCTTTTAGAAACTCATGCATTCATGCTAGGAAGATCATTGTCTTTTTTATTTACTTATATAGATGAATCTTGTTGCAATTGTCTCAAATGGTGCTGCCTTTTATTGATCAAGTGACGCAAAATGATTCAATGTTTTCTTGTACTTTAGGCTGTTTGGGGTGTCTTGGTATTTCCTTTGTGTTACTGGTAAAAATAGTGCGCATGTGAGGTGTGGAAGTAGGCAGGATGTCTTACTTTCAGCTAGTTGTTGAGTTAATGCCAGAGATGACTCACTGGTATTACTACTCAGGAAGGGAGGAACTAGGCAGAAGTGAAAGTTTTAAAATAAAGCTCTGAAACTAAAGCCGATTCCGGAATATGTCGAAAGCAGTTTAGCAATCCTGGTTAGACTATATTTATTACAGCAGTGAAGCTAGATAGAGGATGGATGGATGGATGGATGGATGGATGGATGGATGGATGGATGGATGGGGGGAGAGAGAGAGAGAGAGTATAAAATACAAAAAATAACACCTGTAGAGCCAGTTTCTCAACTCTAGGGATTATGGAATAATTACACTGAAAACCTTTCAGATTCATGTTTCATTCAGTCTTACACTGGAACAAAACTGATTTATGTCCAACATTTTCAGTATGGAATCGACATTATGGCTAGTTACATAACAACTGAACTGATATATCACACTAAACCAAAAACAAGAAAGTTACAACTTAGTGCATCTGTGAATCCAGCTATTTAGGTCTTATGAGTACCTTATTTTATTTCCACTACGGTAAGATTAGTAAATTGCTGTAAGTCCCACAATCAGTCTGTACAGAAGGACATGTATATTAAACTAGCAAATAAATTACACACAGAAACTTACACACACTCCTTTGTCCAATACACTGGGTATTCTCTGACAATTCAGGTTCTGACAAGCGCCTTGAGTCACGGAGGTCTCCTCCTGCTCCTCCTCCTCCCCACTTCTATCATGTCTAACTGACTAGCTTATTACCTCCAGAACATTTTAATTTTATAACATTTTAATAAGATTAAAACAAACACAGCAGTCTAACAGTAAAATTCCTCAGTGTTGAGGAGCCAGCATAAACTGTGTTTACAAGTCACCCAGCAGGCCAGGCCAGAAGAGCCCTTTAGATCCCAACGGCCTGCTCAGATAGTCAGATCTTAACAGCTTTATGGAAAGGTAACAAGAGTGGGGCCCATCTGATGTTGGGCGAATGCTGTTCCAGAGAAGGGCAGGCCCTACAGACGACAGACTCCACAGTAACGCTATAAAAGGACAAGATTAAAACTGATGGACTGCCTGCTGTATGCCTTTGCTAAAATACTTTATGAAAATTCATGCCATGATACATACTCGTTCGTCTTTCAGTTGCCACAGGACAGATTGTTCTGCTGCAGCGAATATGTTGCAACGACGACACTGGAATTTCTGGAAAGTGACTTTAGTTGTGCACCCATCGAGTCATCCATAAAAACAGATGAATTAGTCTCCTCTGTGAAACGACACTCTCTAGCCCTGCAAAGTCATTCTGTTACCAGATCTGTCCCTTGCTCTTCTCTATAAATTAATACTGCCCTTATACTCTTGCAAAGTACACAACATTCACGTTCTGTATATACCGAGAGCTTTTACAATATAAAAATAGACCTGAGAAAATAAACATGTCATGTGAAAAGAATCTGTCCTGATTCAAAGTCCCTGAAGCCAAAAGAAAAGTTTCCATTTGGTTGTAAATAGAGTTTGGATCCGGCAATAATGCATCAGTGGATTAGAAATAGCCATGCATTTTTTTGCAAATTCAGATGGGTGCCAACACTTCTGTTGTTGTCGTCTTTGTTGCAGCTCACAAATGTCTATTTATAGAAATCACCCTTAATCCAAACGGTGTAATTAGGTTATTTATTTTTATCATTTTGAAAGCGATGGAATCATGAAACATAAAGCTAGAGACAAGGGGAAAATGGCCTGTTGTTCTATGTTCCACATGGTTGTCTTAAAAGCCGAGCAGGAAGATAAAGACTAAAGTTAACCTGGTTGGGTTGCTTGTTTTAGAGTTTTGCTTTGGGCTACTTCTAAAAAATAGTTCCAGAATATCACTTGAATTTTCAAGAGCTGTGTGATTTCCTATCATTCGCCCCAACTTCTCTTTTACTTTACTCTGCTGGGTAAGACGAATCAGCAAGAGAAATAAACGTATGTAGAATGTGGTTTATACATGAATCGAGTCGTGTCGTTTCTGGTTTCCTGACTTACGCCTGCTTTTCTTTTTTGCCCCACCCCCACCCCCAGCTTCTAAGCAATTCAAAGATACAAGGCAACATCAGCCCCCCCCCAAAAAAAGCAGAGTGGGGAAAAAAGCAGGAGTTTGTTTGCATAATAGGGGCACAGCCCTGTGGCTAGCAAAAGGGTACCCACCAGAAAAATATGCTGGCATAATATTTGCAGCCCTACGAGCTAAGCAATGTAGTTGTCAATTGAGTTGCGCCTGATTTTACAACATTTTTTGCTATGGTCGTTAAGTGAATCACACAGCCATTAAGTGAGTTCAACTTCCCCCATTGACTTTGCTTGTCGGAAGCCCCCTGGGAAGGTCGCAAATGGTGATCATGTGACTACAGGATGCTGCAACCGTCGTAAATACATGCCGGTTGCCAAGCACCCGAATTTTGATCTTGTGACTGCGGGGATGCCGCAATGGTTGTAAGTGCGAGGACCAGTTGTGAGTCACTATTTTCAGCACCATCATAACTTCAAATGGTTGTTAAATGAATGGTCGTAAGTCAAGGACTACCTGCTCTGCACCCATGACCTCTCAGACAGGCTATTGCTGAGCACTAATTTAGCACTCTTCTCAAAAACTACTACACCGTGTCCAAAAGGGTCCAGCAGACCAGCTTCAGGAGGTGGAGGAGAGGGGGCAGGATGAAACAGGAGGGAGCCATTGATACTGAGCACTCTATCCTTGGCTAGCCAAGGCCCATAGAGTTGGCACCACCCTCCACCAGAGTAATAAAAACAGTTGTTGGCCGAAACAGTGAAAAGCCTGTGATGACAGGACCAGCAACTTTCATCTGGCAGGACCCAGCTCCCTTTCCTGCTCCAAATGGGCCTGCTGTGCAGTGCTGTGCAGTGTTTTAAACACAGGTCTAGCACTCTTTAAAAGGAGCCCTTGTAAGATTTAACAAACACTTTGGAAACGGTGTTCAGGCATGCTTCTGCAGAGTCCAGGTGTCCAAGCCAAATTGGCAATGGAAGGCAATTCCCAGCCAATGGAGGGTATCAGCTAGGTCATGTCCACCATAACAATCTTGTTGGGAGCAGAGGGGAAACACTACTTTTAACATGGAACAACTAGAGGGTTTAAGCCATGTTTCTCAATCTCGGCAACTTTAAGATGTCTGGACTTCATGCTGGCTGGGGAATTCTGGGAGTTGAAGTCCAGACATTTTAAAGTTGCCGAGGTTGAGAAACACTACCTTTGATCATGAGACAAAGACAATGACATGAGGCCATGGCCTATAAAAGCCATTACAGGGTCATGTACCTGCTACAGTTAGAAGAACATGGCAGTGAGTCCCTGGTCGGCCAGACTGAACCGAAGTTTAGCCAATCTTGCTTAAAACAAGCTTGTCTTAATATGATGTAGCAATGGGACTTCATTTCGTGCGGGTTCTCTCTCTCCCTGTGTTATTCGTGCAATCCAAGGTGTGATGCCCAAACACGCCTTCCCGTGTAATCTTCCTGAACGGTCACCTAGCAGCCAGAAACAAAAAGGAAGGTTGCTGCTGACGGGGCTAACCGCTTTGGCTCCTCTTCTCCCTGAACAGCTCATATCTCAGAGGTGCTCATTACTTGCAAAACCTCTGCCTAATGTTAGCTGTTTTCGTCTTCATTCCTCCTTCCCTCCCTCCCTTTTTTCATAAAGGCTGATATTTTCTGTTTTGCTTTTACCTACAAGCTGCCCTGGAAGGTTTTTACAGGACAGAAAAAGGTTATAGTGCTGTAAACAGGAGCGTCCATGGGTATGTGTATGTCAAAAGAGTCAAGATGGTGGGCACATCCATGTGAACAAAGCCCTGCCCTTTTTTACATGTGTTGTGACACACACAAAAGGGGTGGGACTTTGATCACACAGATGTGCCCACCATCTTGACTTTTCTGACAGACATATGAATATCCTTAGCTATAAATATTGCATATAATAAACATCTGGTTTGCTGTTGAAAGCACTATATCCTAAATACCATGGGTGGGGTCTTCTCAAGATACGGTTCTGGTTTTTGCCCAGCAGTTGATGGTAATGATATCTGTTTGCTGAATATTAGCTAACTTGATTGATTGATTGATTGATTGATTGATTGATTGATTACACCATGCTGCAATGGAGGACTCTTAGTGGTTCTAGGAATACAACAACTATTAAAACATCCACAATCAGCATCATGATAATATTAAAAAAACTCCAAAAATATAAAATAAACCCCAATCCTGTCATCAATTATGCTAGTCAGGATGATTAGAAGAAAATAGAGAGTTTGGAAAGGAATTGAAATCCACACAAAACTGGCATATATCTGACTAATTTGCAAATTGCCATGTTAAAAGAAATGAACATAAAAAGGATTTGTTGCTTCTCTGTCAAGGAGGACAGAGACGCACCCAAACCAAGTTGCCTATTGTGGAATTATTACCTAAGAAAGGATAGGGACCATTTGGAGTGGTCAGTTTTTCCCCATAAAAGTTGCTGGGCTGGAATCTGGTCATTCTCTAAAGCAGGGTTTCTCAACCTCAGCAACTTTAAGATGGGTGGCCTTCAGCTCCCAGAATTCCCCAGCCAGCATGTTGCTGAGGTTGAGAAACACGGCTCTAGTGGACCGCAAATAGCTTGAATGCGTGATAAAGAATTATTGTACTATCATCACCATTATTAAGGTGTGAGACTCATTTGGTCTCCATTTACAGCTTCCACTGCTGGCTTACGCGATACAGGAATTTCTCTCGCTTAAAACAGCCTCCGTGTAACGAGCACAGCCCCTTCCCAGCTCATATGAGAACGAGATCTTCTGTCCTGGTGGCATCTGAAAATCTCTTCTCCTGTAACACCAGCTGGCAGAGAACTCCCACCGGGCCCTTTCTCCTACTTCAAACACAGCTCAAGGGCATTCTAAGTCAACAGCATTTCCAACCTCCTTCTTCCCAGGAACCTCTTACTGCTACGAAGGAAAATAATTACCTTGTGTAATGGATTTTGGGAACAAAGTAGAAGCCTATGTCCCCCCCCCCCCCCAACATTTCAACCTTCTTAACTTGGTTTATATGCAGCAGCAAAGTAGGCCTGGTCAGTTTGCTGGCTACTCATCCAGTCTAGTCAGTTTCTCCCAGCACAGCTCTGTTGATCCTACTGGGAAAAGTCCCAGATCAAAACAGCAGCTGAACAGTCAGCTCAGGTCATGTTTTCTTCCAAGCGTTGGGCATGCCTTGCTCTGCATATTACATACATGTTTGGGTGCAGTTCTGCTGCCTTTTACATTTCAGCAGGCAGGAAGTTGATAAAGTGAATGAGCAGCAGTGAAGTGTTAAGGAGTGCAGGTTTTATCTGCCATGTAGAAGACACTGTCCCTTTCCCCATTTGCAGTTCAGAATGGCACCAGAATGCCTTGATAGCTACACAGTCTATAGAGTATTATGTCACTGTTTTGTATTCCAGAATAAATGTGGCTTTCCCCCCTTAATTCCACACTGTCGTGCTCCAAGGTTGGTAAACTCTATAGCACCTCTTTCTCACTTGCACAATTCCATTCAGGTGACCTGCAGCAAGTGTGAACAGAAGCATGTTGTGAGGTAGGGTGAAAATAATTTCACACTGATAAAAAAATCTAGCAGATGTTCATCAAACAATTAACCAGACAGACAAGTATCCTCCCTGCTTCGCATGGAAAAACTGCTGAAAAATGGACTGGTCGTAGCTTTAGATGGCCTATATATAGTTTTCTTATTTGAAAGCAGAGTACTTGCTGGAATTCTTGTGTTATAACCTTAACCTTCCTTCTAATACATATTACTAACCAGAGCTCTGAGAGACTTCGAGGAGGAAAGTCTAAGAGGGTTGAGAATCCTTGTTTCTTCTGGTCACTCTTTAGTATCTCCTGCTAGAGTTTTTCTCCTGGCGTTTGTCTCTCATCTTTGTCTGAATCCTGAGATTTTTTTCCCCATCTTCCCTCCTTTTTCAAAAAAATAAAAAAAATTAAAATTAAAATATCAAACTCTCCATACAATCTGCTTTCCAACCACGCGAAAGCAAAAAGAACAAAGCCTTGTAACTCTCTGGGCAATATACTGTGGAAGAAATAGGAATGGATTTAACAGTTCTGAACTGACCCAAACAGCAGTTCATTCATCCTTGCTGTGCCATTCAGAAAACAATGAGGGTCACCAAACTGCGGTTTTGCTGATTATTTGCTACTTTCTCAGTATTTGTCAGTTCTGATCACTTTTACTTGGGGTAGTAAAACTTGTTGATCAGAAGTTCTGAGCCACCAGGAAGTTTCCATTAAAGTCCACACTGTTTTGTTATGATGAAATTGTCCAGCTCGGTCTCAAAAATCTCAAAAAGCTGTGCAGAGCTGGGCCTGGTTAGTCCTTCGGTAGAGGCCTCCAGGAAGTCACAGGCTGAGACATTTAAAAAAAAGAGAGAGGCATCTCCTGGAGCACATGGCGAAGCACTTCCTCAGGCTGGCAGAGAAAGCTGTGTGGGCACGGCCTAAAAGTTCCCAGGAGTTGAGCTCAGTTGGAAGATGTTGCCTTCTCCTGAACTTATTTTTCAATCAGCACCTTTAGGATTGGACGGGGTTCCTTCCAGGAGGGAAGCCCGGGCTCCGTTCAGAGCAGGGTTAGGGTCTGCCACCGGCAGACGAACGATGCTCTCCCCTCGACCGCGCGTCCCTGCAGCACGTCCACCCTGCAAGCGGTCGCAAGGCCGCCGTCCAGCTTCAGCTTGAGACCCGGGGCTCTCCTGCCGGTCCCCCACCCGCCGCTCAGCCTCAGAGGTCAGCCAAGGTCGGCCCGCCGGCTGAAGCGAGAGCGACCCAGCAGGGCCAGGCGCAGCCGCCAGCGTCGAGCTCGTCCGGACGGGGGAGAGGCGGGACCTCGGGCCGTCCGCCTCCCAATCGGGCTCTACGGCGGGAAAACGGCGCCTTGAAAAAGGAAGCGCCGGCCTTCCGACCCTCGGCCCGGTTGCGGGGTCCGGGGCGTCGTCCGGCCTCGGGTCGGGGGAGCAGCGCCCGGAAAGGCCGGGCGCGTCGCGGCTCCGGGCGTCGCGTGCTGTAGCAAGCGAGTGGCTCAAGACGCGCGGCGCGGCGCGGCGCAGCAGCCTGTCCGCCCGGGCGCTCCCCGCGGACCCGTCTATCCTCGCCCC
>NW_006532841.1:200072-215262 GCF_000186305.1 Python bivittatus | reverse complement strand
CAGCTTGCCGGCTGCCAGCGCGGGGGGCCTGCGATCTCAGCGGGAAGCGGCGAGGAAGGGAATGGCGAAGCGAGGAGAAGGAGAAGGAGTAGGAGAAGGAGACAGAACTGCAGTGGAAGGAATGCGCGAAGAGGCAGGGAGCTGCCGTTAAGCGTTTCCAGCGGCGCTTAAGGGGCGCTATCCTAAAGAGTCGCCCCAGCGCAGTTCCTGGCGGTCTCGTGGCGCGGGGGCCGAGCACGGAATACTGCATCGCAGTTGCGATCCACAGAGGAATGCACGGCTGTGCGGTTTAATTTTTGTGCTCGTTGCTTTGTGCAAAGCATCAGTGATTAACTGGGCAATCAGTGAGCCTGGGCGGTTGGCGACTGACCCCCGCTTGGCTTCCACCGAAATCCTGCCCAGACGTGATTCAAAGAGGTGCCGTGACCTTCTGGAGGCGCTTCGGTCCCTCTGTTGCCCAGGCTCGGCTGCTCCGCTTAGGTCAATGAACGTTGCGTGTGTAGCGATTCCCATAACATGCTCGGTGCAAGCGTCACCCTTGAAGGAGACTCGAGTTAGGCTTTTTCTTTGCTGCTTTTATGTTTTCGAGGTTTCACGTGTTTATCACAACGGAACGAATGAAAAGCTCGCTGGGCTGATTGCAATTACTGACTGAAGGGGGACGGCTTGGCTTGTAAGCCCCCCCCACGTCCAAATCTTGGGTAGGCGTGTGTGCGTGATGTTCTGTTCTGCTTGGGGATCGGGTGAGAAAAGGATCACTCTGGCATCCAGCACTGTAGTGCTCGGGGTAACCTGAAGCCTGGGCCTGGATTGCTCTGCTGGAATTCCAGCGTGATCGAAAGAATTCAAATGACTGCTTTCCAATGGCAGAAGATAAGAAACGGGGACACTTTCCCCTGCTCTCTTTGAAGCGACAGGAAGTTGTAACCATTGTCAATTCCATGTCTACTGTTTCTGGTCGGTTTAGTAGTTTCCAATCAAGGATCATCAAGGGTGCCAATTGCCTTGAAAACAGAACAGCTCCCCCCACCCCCTTACATTGTTCCTAAAAATGTGTCAGCTTGGAACATGATCCTTTGTGGTTGTTTTCTATAAACACCAACAGGATAGTTGTGTGTTCCTCCAACCTCAGCACAAAGTCATTTGGAAGCTAGTCCTCCCGTTTGCATGACTTTCCTTTAGAGTTTGCAAATGTGTTGAGCAGGGAATCTTGGCTGCTTCAGTCAAAGGGATTGTAATGAGAATGACTGGAAAAAGCAGTACAGTGAATATGAATAACTGAGTGTAACGTTAGCTATGAAAGGGACCTGTTCAGAATAGTAGAAATTTAGAGAGCATTTGGGGGACTTAGATCTTTTTGGGACCTGCCCTCGTTGGCTAGTGCTGTTATAATGTACGGTATATTGTTTGGTATTGTTTGGATATTTGGATGCAGTTTAGAGCTATTTTGGAGTAGAGTGGCATAAAAAAACTAATAAATACTAGAACTGGTTTTTTGGGGGGGGGGTACCTTCAAGTCAGTGTTGACTCCTGCAGTTTTCTTGGCAAGATTTTTTTCAGAAGTGGTTCTGCATCTTCCTAGGGCTGAGAAAGGGTGACTAGCCCAAGGAGTGACCTGAGTTCATTAAAAAAAAAAATTTTTTAAGGTTATCAACCCATGATTCTGAAATCACTAAATTTATGGTGGTAGTTTATATGACCCCCAAGGATCAAGTTGTGTGTGCTTCGTATACATAAGCACTGGGACTAATTTGCATCTGTTTGCATGAAATTAGCATCCTTTGCATTTAGGGTCTGTATCCTATTTCAACCATATTATCTTTTTAGAAAAATGTCTTTCTGGTGCAAGACAGAGAAAACTATTTCATCCTTTTGAATCCCATAAAATCCTAAGTTTGAAAAACAAATCATAAGGGTGAGGGGGTTTGGGGGTTTGGGTTACTTATTTTATGCTCTTAGTTGATTTATCACCAGCTTCCAGAAATATTTCTATAGCTGAGGCAAAGAAACGTACATTTAAAAACAGCGTACATTCCTAGAATTATGAGAAGTACTGATGAAATGCCACTTCCTTGACTGATAGGTGCTGTAGTATTAGGTTTTTCTAACCATACTGGTTGGGTTTAAGATGTTAACCTGGCACCTCCCATCACTGGTGACTTTGGGCCAGCCGGCTCTCTCTCATCCTGATTTACCTGGCAGGGATGTTGTAAAAGGGGGGTGGGAATCAAGGGAGGACTACCTGGACTCTCCTAAGTTCTTGGAAGAAAGGGGGAATGTAAATCTAAGAAGTCCAAGGTAATCTTCAACCATATATCCCCAAGGACTATCACAGGCTAACAGAGTGACACGCAAGTTTGTGAATAAGGAAATCCCATGGATGTAGATTTTCTTCTAGCTGTCATCTCCTGTTACTGAAGATGATTGAAACCTCTCTACCTTTATTATGCAGTCTGCATGCTGGAGCTCCGTTCACCAAGCCATGTAGGAAGGAGGCAAAGGCATTCACATCTTTTAAAATACAGCATTCTTGAGTATCAAAGGTCAGTTTATATTTCACCGTTGTAACAAGAATGTTTATTTCCCACTGGCAAGGAAGCAAAATTCAGATGGTTTTAGACAAAAATGTATTTTGGGGTTTGGACATCCTTTTTGAAATCAGCGCATCAGGAACATGGCAAGTTCCTTTTAAATGATATTTAAAGAGAGATCAGGGATTTTTCTCTTATAAGCAGCTGCTGAAACATGTGCTCTGTTTCAGTCTAGTTTTAAGAGTCTGCATACTTGCATATTATGGAGAAAGCAGGCAAGTAAAAAGAAGAGTAACCTTTGAGCTCAGCTTAATTTTGGTGACCTCATGGATACATCTGTATTTTTTTCCCTGGCAACAAGAAAGGAAAGGTGATTTAGCATTATCTTCTCAGATTTTCTAAACAAAATTGTAACTTTTTAGAGGTCAGGTAACATACAGAGTCTAATGGTCAGCAAGGGGCAAAAGCATCACCAACTATCCTGATTTAGAATGATGTGTGAATGCAGCGAAAAAGAGGACTGAAGGGGAATGATGTATATTTTGATTACAGCTTTTATTTTAAAATGAAGCCTTTTAATTATTTTAAGGCTAGCCCTGAGATCAAAATTAGAACTTGAAAGTGCACTGTGAAAAAAACTCCAATTTAATATTCTGTTTAGTTTGGCCTCGTATTTCTCTTGTATTCTTCATTTTTGATGAGTTAGGGTTCCTTAGAGCTTTTGATCGTTTTCTACTTTCTTTGCTCCTTTTTTCCCAAGATACTTCATTTCAGTTTGTTATTGCTCTCTCTCTCTCCTCCTCCTTCTCCTTCTCCTTCTCCTTCTCCTTCTCCTTCTCCTTCTCCTTCTCCTTCTCCTTCTCCTTCTCCTTCTCCTTCTCCTCCTCCTCCTTTGTATTTTGCTCATATTTAAGTTGAAACTAATTCTTGAGTTTGACAGTCTGTCAACGGAAGAGGCCCTGCGGAATCCACATCTCCCTCATTTTCTTCTTTCTTGGCAACGTGACATTTTTTCCTAATCTTGTCAAGTGCATAAACAGTGACAAAAGCAGAAGAAAATAAGCTCAACTTGCTTTGTCCTCTCTGGTAAGAATTATGGATTGGACTCAGAGGAAGAGGACATTATTACGGGCAGCGGTGGTAGTGACGTGAAGATAGACGTAGACAAGAACCTAGGTTTGCTGAAACCATCTTCCCCAAACTAGAGGCAGCCCTGTATAAATGTCTTATAGCGCTCACCCTTCTCTCACCTGGTTTCCCATTCCACACTCTTCTATCACCAAAAAAAAAAAAAAAAAGTGATTGTCTATCAACAATGGATATGTTGGCTATTCCCTCTTTGTCTTACATAATCTCTGTTATATTGCAGGTCTATTGTTCAATATCACAAACATTTTACTTTTTTTTTTTTAATGCATCTGTAACTAACACCGTTTTCTACATTCAGTGATGTCTTTTATGAAACAGAGGATGGCTTGTGTGGCTCTTCTTGCAGTCATCTCTTTTCAGCTCATTCGGGTCTCCGTTACAGTCCTTTCTTCCTACTGATGTGATCACGCCATTTATCTCAGCAGGCGCTGCAGGTTTTAGCATCCTTTTCCCCAGAGCACTGCAAATGGCCTAGTGCATTGATGAGCTCATTGCAGTTAGGAGGGCCCTCACTGGGTATGGATATATTGTGGTGAGATCAATGGTGCTGGTGGTAAGTCTCTGCTTTGGCTCTCTTCTACTGTCTCCTCAACTTCAGGTTCAAGGGATGAGTGCTTTAATTTCCATCTCAGCCCTTTAACATCTCTGACATTCTTTGTCCTTTATTCTCCTGAATTAATCTACTTTCCTTTCCTTTATTTAACTTTTAGACCTGCTATTGTTGGGGTTCAATGAATGGAACAGATTTTTCTTGTAATTCTTCAAGCTATTCCCTTTATCTTCAACTACTGTATCTTAATCTCTTTAGCACTCCTGTACATTATCTCTGGTTGGCTTCTTGATCATCCTTTCTATCTGTAATTTTTGTATAAATGTCACCTTCAAATCAAGCTTGACTTACAGGAACAAATCCATGTACTTTTCTTGGCAAAATATTGAAGTGGTTTCCTATTGTCTTTTTTCAGGCTGTTTTTCCAACATTGGTTGATTTATAGGGTTGGATCTGATTGTTATTTAGATGAGAGATTATCAGCTACACCCATGATTATAAACTAGACTGGAAAGTTGAAAAACATACCAAAAGAAGGCAGTGGCAAATCATGTCTGCCTGTCCGTCCGTCCATCCTGAATAGGATATAGCAAATCTTATGACACTTTAACATTCTCCAGTTTTAGTATGTTCCAACAATTATCATGGGTTTCTTCCAAGAGTGAAATATTCCTGTCAATCCAGTTATCCCTACTGAAATTTTAGCATTTTGAAACACTGAAATCAAGCAAAATGGCAGTTTGAATGCTAGAGCTATAATTTGGTCAAATCAATTTTAAATATTAGTATTCTGTATGGAGAAATGGAAGCTCAACCAAAACCTAGAAAAAAAAAAATTTTCCTGAGAAATTGAAAAAAATGGGAAAGAATTTAAAAAGGTCCAATATCTTCAGTTAGAATAAAAAATCTAATAAGATAAAGTACTTGTCTACTGCAACCATTTTATTCCCCTCTCAGTGTCTTCTGTTGGGCTGAGAAATGGTTCAGATTCGAAAGAAAAATTTCAGAGCACACGTGGAAGCACAAGTAGCACCTGTTAGCAGTTCTTTCGGCCAAAGGGGTCTTTTCCTGGGTTTGCAGTGGGGGGGGGCAGTCATATGGTCCTGAGAAAGGTGACTGGTGTTATGGGGTTACAGGCAGATACTTGGTTGAGGTTCTCTAAGATATTCTGAAACACCTCTTCAACCTGGAATCCAGAGTGTAGCTCAAACATTGATTAACTGATTATGTGCCATCAAGTTGTTTTTAACTCCTAGCAACCTCATAGATAGATTTGCTCCATGATGATCTATCCCTAACCTGGTCTTTCAGGTCTTCCAATGGTGCACTCATTGCCACTGTAACTGAGTCTATCCGCCTTGCTGCTAGTTGTCCTCTTCTGTTATGCTGGTTGTCCTCTTCTGTTATTCTCAAACATACTTTCTACTAACTTTTAATACAACTTTTATTTAAGAGTATCAAAGCATCATGGCTCCTTAATACAGAGAACAAACAGTGCTTTACTGGTTTAATTTATGTTGGCTTGGCAATTGCTAACTTTTTATTTAGAGGTTGTTGGTTCTGTCTGGGGCTAGGCTATCATGTTGATCATTGTCTCTGTCTTCATCTTTGTTTTTAGCTTGTGAAACTGTTAAAATTAGGAGGTGCTTAAGAGTTCTGCAGCTTCTGGGTCCTCTAGTTAAAAAAAAAGAAAGAAAGTAAATTCAATAAATGTACTTAGTGTCTGACTAAATTATAGTTTTAGAAATTAAGAAACATTATATTTGTAGGAGTGAATCAAATGTTATATACATTGCATTGTACGGTCTTAAAATAGCACAGTGAACTTATATAAGTAAAGAGTGTTTTAAAGATAAATACAGCATATATTTTAATTCTCCCCAGAATTTGTGTGTGTGTGTGTGTTGAAATAGAAAAATGCATTTTTATGTAGCTTCAACATTTCCAGAAATGTTACATTTCTGACTATGAAGTTTAGTCAGTTAATCGATAACATATTGAAACTGAGTATTTGTTTTAATATTTGCAACGTATTTATAAAAAGATAGAATGGCATAATTTCTTTCAGGTATTTCAAAAGCAGTATTTTTCTTCATCAGTAATAACTTACGTTTATTACATAAATGCCGTTGTATAAACAAAAGAAAAGCTTGAAATATGGAAGTTTAGTTTAATCATTGGCATGATTCTTGGAACAGATAGAAGTTATTAAATCAGCATGTTAACGACATACTTTTTGTTTTCATTTTAGAATTTCAAGACTTCCTAATTTATTGGGTTGGTGTACTCCTTTTTTATGACTTAAAAATGGAACCTTTGTCATTCAGAGTTAAAAATCCTGAAGCGTTCAGTGACGGTTCAGTTGACTTCAGTCTTCACCTGATAGGGTCCTTGCCTGTGCACTCTTTAACCACCATGCCAATGCTTCCTTGGATCGTGGCACACGTCCGACAGCTCAGCACTCAGGCTTTGAAGGAAGAGCCTGGCACCAGGCAAATTCGGATTTATGTCTCACCGGCCAGGATACGCTGTGAAGTGGACTCAGGAAAAAACCAGCAGTGGGATCCTCTGATTTGTTCTAGCCTGTTTGAATGTAGGCCACAGCATGTCCACAAACTGATTCACAACAGTCATGATCCAAGCTATTTTGCCTGCCTGATAAAAGATGGAGCACAACATCAGCAAAATATCTGCTACGTCTTCAAAGCTGATGATCAAACAAAAGTAAGTGAAGATTTGCGTTTGGGTTATAGCTAGAAGAGGTGAGTGATTGTTTTAGACGACGTGCCCCAAATGATAAAGAAAGTTAAGTAAATCGTATTGTAGAAACTTGTCCATCTTTATACCACCTATGTATAGTTATCATGTGGTAAGTTGAACATTTGTCTAAAACTTGTAAACTGATACATATAAAGTTCTTATTTTTTACTGTACCATGCTGTAATCTAAGTGACAACATCTGTTCCAAATGAGTGACCTGGACTGTGATAATTGCACAATATCCTGAAGGCATGCCATATGTAAATCTGTTAATTTATCACAACTTTCCAAAATACTTGCAATTAAATTAAGGGTTGCTAGGTAATCATCAGAACTATAATTCCCATAGAAAGGACATGACTGAGAAATAAATTTTAAATCTCCGGTGGGTATGCAGATTTATACTCTAAAAGCGACTAGTAAAAATTGCTTTTCCTTTAACCAAAATGTGACTCCTTGAGCCATAAGATTGCTTTTACCCTGTTAGAGGAGAATTTGATTATGCTCAGACTGGCAGGTTCAAAATTGCTTTGAAGAATAATCTGATATGACAACAGTATTATTCCTGATGGCCCAAAGTAGACAATTCCTCTGTTCTGGGTTTGGCTTTAGCTCACTCTTTTGAGATGACATAAATGCAGTGGCTCCATTTGTCTTCATTAATGTCATGCTGTTGACATGAGCTGACCCTACAGGACTTTCTCCTACAATAATAATGGTACTGCTAATCATCTCAAATACTCAATCTGTACAATAATAAACAATCAATCAATCAATAAACAGGATAATGTGGGAAGCCGGAGACAGAACTGGTAAAATTCTCTGTCTGCTGCTTCCTACAATATCCTGTTTAGCCATGCATTGTGAAAAAAAAAATGTGCCTCACCTTGTTCAAGTCTGAAAGTAGATTGATAGGAAGCCCAAATAACAAAACCATAGATTAACAGACAAGGCTGGAAGTGTAATTGCCAATTTTTTGGGATAATGACTATCCTGGATATTTTTATAAAGTTCAGTTGTTCACTTGCTCCCAACTCTGCATGACCCAATGGACTGTCATTTCACCAGGACTGTCTGTCAGTAACTGTTTGGCTGAGTTCTTGTAAGCTCCTGCTTGTGTTACCAGTGATAGCATCTAGCTACCTTGTCCTCTTTCAACCTTTTTTCCTTTGCTGCAGCTTTTTCCATCCAAAGACTTTGGCCTTTGCATTATGTGTCCAAATATCCAAGCTTACTAGTGCTTCGGTGAGCAGTCTGGTTTTACTTCTGGTTTTAGTACTGAATGATTTGTCTTCTTGTAGTCCAATATATTCTCAACATTTGTGTTTTCTGCATCACAATTCAATGACATCAGTATTTCTTGGAATTACTGAAGGGTCAGATTTCAAAGCCATGTTACAACTGGGAAAACCATGGTCTTGACAATCAGTACCTTAGTTGTCAGTGTGCACTTTTCATTCTTTGTCTAGACGTGTCAAGACCTCTCTTTATTTCATGACCACAGTCATCATCTTTGTGAATTTTTGACCCTAGGAAGATAGAAGCCTATTTTGTTCCTCATTTCCACTGCATTGGCATAGCTTTTAACATAACCTTAGGGTTTATTTATTTATTTTATTTATTCATTGGATTTTGAGACCACCTGACTCCAGAATAGCTCTCTCGAGTCAGCCTCAAACCAACCCTAAATCTACCGGAACAAAAACAAAACAAAAGGGGGCTCCGTAATCTCCCTGTCCCCAAGGCCTGGGAGAACAACTGTTAATTTACTAAATGACAAAAGGGTAGGAGATACACAAATCTCTCAGGGCAGATAATTCCAGAAGGCAGGAACTACAGTAGAGTGGGCGTACTTCCTGTGTCTTGCAAGATGACATTGTTCAACTGATGGGACCTGGAGCACATGCCCCAGTCCTGCTAGACCATACTAGACTGGCAGAGATGACTATAGGTAAACAGTCCTTCAGATGGCCCCGCCCTATGCCACGAAGGGCTTTAAAGGTGATAACCGGCTTTTTGAGTTGTACCCAGAAGCCAACTGGTAACCAGTGCAGTGTGTGAAACAGGTGGGTCATGTGCCCATAATATTGAGCAGAAAACCAGCTTTGAACTTGCTTCTTTCACCTTCAACAAGATATCCTTTAACTCTTCCTCTCTTATAGCATCAAAGTAGTCTCATCAGCATATCTGAGGTTGTTGATGTTTTTTCCAGCAATTTTAATTCCAATTTTTGCTTTTTCTCCCAGCGTTTCTCATGATGTATTCTGCATATCAGTTAAATGATGCATGTTGATTGAAAAAAAAGATAACAGTATACCACCTTGGTATAATTGTTGCCCAATTTTGTACCATTTAGTTGTTCCATATTGCTTCCTAGACAGCTTACAAATTCAGTGGGCAGGTGAGGCAGCCTAGATCAATACTGTTAAGGGTCTGTACAGCGAAAAGCTTTCCATTATCTATTGGATGCTAGCAATATGATTCTTGGGTACCCCCACTTTTTCTGAATCCAACTTGTATATCTGGCAATTCTTTTTCCGTGTATTGTTGAAGTCTGGACTGCAAAATCTTAAGCATTATGTTACTAGCGTGTGAGATAAGTGTAATTGTTTGGTAGTTTCAGCATTCTCTAGTACTGTCCTTTTTGATTTTGGACTATAAATCGATCTTTTCCAATTTATTGGCCATTGCTGTGTTTTCCTTACTGTTTACCAGGTAACACATTAAGTTGGTAAGATTTTAAGCCATTCTGCTGGTGTTTCATCAGCTCTTGCCACTTAGTTGTTAGCAATATTTTCTAGCCAATTTAACTTTAGTTTCCAGAACGTCTGGTTCTAGTTCAGTGATCAAGCCTCCATAAACATGAGCAAATCTGTAATATTTTCCATACAGTTCTTCTGAGTAGTTCTATCTCAATTTTATATCTTTGTCTAATAAGTGTTTGTCTTTTTTTCCACTTGGCATTCAGGTTTTCCATCTTTGCATTAAACTTGCCATTGTAATTTTCTTAAATAAATCCCTTCTTCTTTTGTTATTAACAAAATAAAATTCGTTTGTTATCCTCAATGTATACACTGTTTATTTATATGTAACTCATTGTTTCTTTTTGCTCTTTTCTAAAACTCGATGTTTAGTTAGTTGGGGAAATTTCTGTGTATCTGTTCTGCCTTTTGCTTTACACCTTTCTTAGTTATTTTCAGTGTATCAGGAGACAGGCTTCTTCCTTCTGGGAAAAATTTAGAATATTTTTGTTTGCGTTGCTTTTGATGTCACAAATTTCAATCCAGAGTCTACTCTGTCAAATTTAATCTCTTAAATCTAATATTCACCTTCACAAGATAATCATATGGAATATTCCTGAGGTCATACCTTGTTGGTCTAATGATTATATTCATTTTCTGCATTTAAGTTGTAGTTTTGCATGAAGGAGTTTGTGATCTGCACCACAGTCAGCCTCAAATTTAGGTTTTGCTGACTGAATACTGCTTGTAGAGCAGTCAGTAATCCATTTGATTTTGGTATTGAAGACCATGTGTAGAGTTGTCTGTTATGAACTGGGCCATCCCACCTTGCTAAGTCCGTTGGGATCTTAATACTGTAGGCTGCTAAACAGGTGTGAGTATTCCAGAAGTCCCACAATTATTTTCTATTAATTTAGCAAATTAAAAGCACTCAAAACCCAATTCTCACTTCAGGATTTGGGAAATCCACAATGCGTCAGACAAAATTAAGAACACTTCTCTTTGTTCTCTTTCCTGCAATGAAGGGAAAGAGGAAAGAGGGAAAGTGTCTTTAGCATAAGATGGATAATAGGCAGGATGCTGGCAATGATAATCCTGAACAAAAGGGCTTGCTGAAGTATCAAAGGCAGCAGGGCATGGCAAGCCTGAATACTGGTGTTATCAGTTATCCAGTATCTCAAGATTAAATCTGTCTCTTTCATGTTTAACATCAGAAAATTATAAAGTTATCTCTGTAATTATAAATATATAACCTTCCCCTTTGGGTTAAAGAGAAAGTTGAAATTGACATAGACTCTGCTGGTTGCTTCTTTCATGACTCTTGCCCTTGTAGCAATATCTGCAGTTCTACTAGCATTGCTTAGAAGGTAGAAGGCATGAAGAGAGTTCCTGGGCACTGGGAATGTTTGCAGAAGCTCACATATGTCTTAGGAATGTCTTAACTGAATTTTAATAACACTTTTTTTGTGTGTTTTTTTCCAAGCTGGAATGGAGCCTTTCTGTTCTTCTCCAACATTTGAAAGCTTCCTGGCAATTCCCTTTGTTGTAGATCTAGCAGACCAAAGGTCTTCTCCGTCTTCCTATAATCACTTTTATGGCCAAATATTACTACAGTGGGGTAAATTGCAACCGAGAAAGTCAGACTGTAGCCAAGAAGTATATTTCACTGTTAAAATTCAACAGTAATCACCAGCCATGCAAATGGGGAGGCTGAGAGGATGTTCAAACAAACTTGAGTTCTTTCGGATATTATTTTATTCATAGCTTGACCAGAGTCAGCCAAACTGAGCTGCCATTTATAGAGGGAGAGCAAATCACGTAATATTTCTTTGAGATTGCTGGAAGAAAGTATTTGCTTTACATTTAGGTATGTGCAAGCAGAGTTCTTTTAGTTTGACTCCTTACTTAAACCAAAACCAAATTTTCCCATTATTACAGATGTTATTTTACTTCCAACTTTAGATTACAGTCTCCTCTAATTAATATGGAGTCTTTTTTTTTCCTGTGGAATATAGAAAACCATAGACCTTTCTCTGCATCTTTGAGCTGGAGCATAAACGTGGATCATAATAATGATTGGCTTGTCTTGGACTCTAATTAAGAACATTCCATAATTTGGGAGGTTGTTCCTTCTCTCTTATGTGAAGTGACTCATTCCAGTCAATTTCAGTTCACTGAGTTCCAAAATGACAACGTTCAATCCTGACATTTCTGCTCTGGCAACATCAAGTTTATCTTTGTACATGGTTTTGACATTTTATGTACCCATGGAATACATGTCTTTGCTGCATCAAACTCCCCTTTTGCTTCTAGGCACAACAGTTTGATGTCTTTTTGGCTTTAATGCAGTTATTCTAGAACAGGAGTAGAGAATCAGTAGCCCTGAATTATCGCTAACTAGTATTATTGGTGAAGAATGCTGGGAGTTGTAGTTCTAAACGTTACTTTTGGAGGGGCACATGTTTCTCATCAAAAAGTGAGCAACTATACACTTTACTATGCAACTGCATATGCAGACTTTTTAAAAAGTTAAAACTTTGCCGCTACTGCTGTCTCCATGCCTCCCTAGCCTTTTGAGGACTTTTGTTTTGTTTTTTCTCTTCAATAAGATGGTTTTTTAAAAACTGGATATGTTTATCCAGTAATCTTACGTCATTTAGAATTTCATAGTTCTTCCCAAAGAAAAGCAAGTACATGAGGATATACGTACATTTGAACCTCTCTCGAGCAGTACATTCTCAGTGCAAATTTTCATCTGGGTTTGCTAGTGTTTTGAAGAGGGTCCTGCCAAAAGGTAATTCTGAAAGTTGATACTAATGTCAGAGGGATCTAGGGTACAGGAAAGTTATGGGAGTCTTAGAAAACTCCCTGTGGCCTTTTCATAGGTTTTCATTTGAGGGTTGATATGTACACAGTGATACGTGAAACTTTCCTGGCACGCTCTGTCTTTCTCTTTCTCACTTTCTCAAGTGATCAGATGTATTTGGGGAGCTATATTTAACATTTTGGGGTAATAACTGTACCAGTTTTGATTCAGATCTAGGAAAACCAGCAACCCATAAGATTTCTGCAGACTGACTGGTGAGAGAAAGTTACTGAACCCTTCAAAACTACACATAATCCAGCCATACTGTGACCTACAGTGTGATCCGAGCTTCTCCTACGCCCTATTAATAGATAAAGATGTTCCATTTAAGCAAACAACACACCACACAGAGTACTGTGTCTTGACTTTATTGAGCACATTAAGCCAGGTTTCACTCTCTTCGTTGGAAAAACTATGTCAAGCCTTAGAGAAATCAGCTTGAGTCAGATCAATAAGTTGACCATCTAATGTGAGTTTTGGACCCTCACCAATGTGGTTCCACATGTCCACAATCAGCGTCTCTTCTTCAAGAGATAAATTTGTGGAATGGAATCAAACTAAATCTCTGCAGACTTCAGAAACAAGGCTTGTCAAATGCTCATGAGGCTAGAAAGGACTACAAAGCCATTGCTAAAAATGCATGCGTGCATTCATTGCTTTCCAAAATACTAATTTCCATCTTTTTCAAGTTTGTCAAAGACATCCAGGTTGATTCAGCAAGCTGTTGGAACAGTGTTTTGTGATTAATTAATGCCAAAAGTTATTCTGAACAGATTTGAGAAAAGTGGAACTTTTTGGCATTAATGTTTGGAAAAGAAACAAAACACTGCATCCCAACAAAAGGTCGTCATCCCAACTATGAAGCCCGGTGGTGAGTGCATTATGGTTTGGGGCTTCTTTGCACCCACAGCACCCAGATGGCTCATATTCATTAAGGAACTATGGATTCCGGATTAGACCAGGACATTCTATTGGTATCTGTCCATGAGCTGATGTTTAACGCGACCATGATTCTAAACACACAAATAAATCTGTAACAAAATGCCTGAAGAAGAAGAAATTTCACAATTTGGAATGGTTGGGTTAAAGCTCTGATCATAAATGGTTCAATAAGTTGTGGCAAGAGCCGAAATGAGCAATTCATGGAAAACAGTTCAAAGTGATTAGCGAGTTGAAGAGGCCCCAAGCTGATGTGTGGAATTGATCAACAGGTATAGGAAATGTTTGGTTGAAGCATCGCTGGTAAGAAGGGCTGCAGTTACTGAATCTAAGCTCTAGTTACTTTTTCCAACAAAGGCAGTGAAATCTTGTGTCAGTGTATTCGGTGAAGACACTGTTTTGTAGTCAGTTTTTAACCAGAATTTTTATTCTGAATCTATTAACAGGATTTAGATGAAGCTCAGATCACATTATAGGCCGTACTACTGCTGAATTAGAAATAATTCTAAAGGGTTCACCAACTTTCTCTCCCTGCTGTTGATCAGGTCTATTGATCAGCCCTGCAGACAACAGCTCCCCTCATTTCTTTCAGTCTTGTACAGGGGATGTTTTTATAACCCACTGAATTGCATATTCAACTGAAAAAAAAACAACTTCTATATGATGCTCATTGCACCAACCACTTACAAGAATTAAAACAGTAAAGAGGAAATAGAAGAATCAAGGGGAAAGCTTTTCTGAAGAAGGGCTGAACATTTAGATAAACCATAAAAAAAAACCCACATGTATAGAAGAAAATATATACAATTTTTTAAATACTACAGTTATATATGCTATGGACATCATATATGCTAATAGTCCAGGAGTATCTGTAAGAACAAGAAGCAGTTAAGCAATTCTCCCCCTTCTCACCAAGTTGTACTGTCAACATCCTCTCTCCCACATTCCTGTAATCCTTCTACTACAGCAATTTCTAGATACAGCCACACAGTGGAGCTCTGTCATATAGAAGAGTTCAGCCATCCACCTTGCTTATTATGTTGGATGCACAGATGATTGTCTTCTCCCTGCTGAGATGTGGACAGCAACATTGAAAACAACAATAACAGGCTATGACTGGGCTCCTGCATTGTGTTAAGCCATGGTTTACTGAGTGAATAAACCACAAGGGCCCTACTTTGCTTTGGCCAGCTCTCTAAGCCAAAACCAGACAAAACACATTATGTCTGATATGCTAGTAACATTGGCTCATATGGCTGACTATAGTTAGCTTGCTATACGGCTAAACCATCAAGACATGAAGCTGCTGAGAAACCTACAGGTAGTCCTTGTTTAGTGACTGTTTCATACAGTGACCGTTTGCAGTTACAACAGTGATGAAAAAGTAACTTTGTGACAAGTCATCGCATTCACCACCTTCACAGGTCTGTAAAGCAAAGGAAAGCTGCAGTAAGATCATAAGCACAGTCACGGTTTTACTTAGTGACTGGTTTTCTTAACGACCAAGTGGCCGGTCCCAATTGTGGTTGCTAAACAAGGACTACCTGTACTGTTTTTTTAAAAAGAGTATATTTTTATATGTTATCACTGCTGGTGGACCAAAATAAAATCTGTCCCTTGCAATGCAGAATCACGGGGGGGGGGGGGGGGGGGG
>NW_006532841.1:167685-180536 GCF_000186305.1 Python bivittatus | reverse complement strand
TGGACCACGTGTCAGGGGCGGAAAAATGGCCGTGGACCACGTGTCAGGGTGGAAAAATGGCCGTACCTCGAGGCGGGGTTCGCACAACGAGGTAAATTTTTGGGGCCAGAGCTGGTCGTATCTCGAAAATTTTGTAAGTAGGGGCGTTCGTAAGTAGAGGTACCACTGTATTATCTTAGCAGTTGGGGTAGTTCCAGGAAACAAACTAAATCCAAGAATTAATTTGTACAGACAGTTCCAAGATGGACTCACGCCTCTATCACTTTCTACCCTATTTTTGTTCCTATTTTCCTCCTCTTTTAAGACAGATTTTTTTTTTCTTGCAGGTGCCTGAGATTATTAGCACCATCAGACAAGCAGGGAAGATCGCACGCCAGGAAGAGTTTCAGAATAATCTTTCGGATGTTGAAGATCCTTTTAGCAAAAAGTTTGAGGTGCTGTTCTGTGGCCGAGTCGTGGTAGCTCACAAAAACGCACCTCCAGCCCTTATAGACGAATGCATTGAGAAATTTAATGATGTTAGTTATACCAAAAACTTGGACTCTGGCTCATCCTCCAATCAAAATGATACTGCCAACCACTCAAGCGGATTTTCCATAAGTGATAAATTCCGCTCGGTCTTCCAACCCTTGGTTAATGAAGAACAGGAGAATAAGCCGATGAGGAAATCTTACTCTCAACCTGGACTACGCTCTTTTTCTTTTAAAAAAGATTTACAAACCTGGAGCCTAAAGAGTAACAGCATTGCCAGATCCTTTGATGACGATGTCATTTCTCTGAACTTAAGAAGCCAATTTATCCATGGGCAAAATGTACAGCCAACAGATATTGCAGGGAACCGGATTATGTTGTTCACGGTAAAGGACAATTTTCTTTGCTAGCATTACTGATAATTGTTGCATTACTGATCATTGGAATACTGTGCTTAATTGGGGAGTGAGTGAGACAGTGCAGTGTGTTTAGGGCAAAAGAGACCTGCATCTCATGATCCTTGAAGCCAAATTCAGCCCATCATTAGTTGGCATCGTGGCCTATAAATTCCAACCTGGGGTACGTACAGAATCTTGGAAACTTCAAGAGGGGCTTTCCAGTCTCATTTATAGTGAACTAATGAAGGCAGAATCTGTTTGTATCATTTCAAATGCTTCTTTCCAGGTTTCTCCCCAACTAGGCGGAGTTGCTCTTTCTGAGTTGTCAGCCGATTCACCGGCTGCTATCTGTTCCATACCTTTCCCCGCTCTCCACAATCTTTCTCTCCTTTTCATACAAGCAAATAAACTCAGAAAGTCATCCATTAACCCGTTTCATTTTCTTTTTGTGGGCCCTGACAGTTTTTGCAAACTTTCAGTCAGTTTGGATGAAATGGGAAACTAAACTGCAAGCCTTTGTGGGTTTATTTGCTCTGATGTGAAGGAACAAGCTAATTGTCCTAGGTTTGTTCTTCCAAATCAACCAGTTCACATGTACAAATCAAAATGGTGCTCTTTTATGTTTAAATGGGTTAAACAGAGTGAGTCTTATTTTCGTACTATGTCTTTTTAAACAGTTTGGCGTAGGGAATGAGAATAAGAATGCGTTCATGCTTAAGCTAATGCAAAAATAAACATTATCCTTAAAATATGTACACCTCCTGTAGTTCTGCATCTAGTTGTAATGATAGACAAACATAAGTCATGACTTTCTGGCAAATGGCTAAAATGTTATCAGGTGGAAGGCTGTTCCTTTTCCGTACAGCTCCATATTAAATTCTTCCCCATCACCATTGGTTATGTATTCTGGCATGGATGGAAATAATGGTGTATACATTATGATCACCCCAGAACCAAATCATTGTAAAACCCTAAAAACAACAATGGGAGAGGCAGGCTGCCTTGATCTCCTTTCTGTATGCTTCCTAGATGCTTCTGGTAGGCCACCATGTGAAACAGAAGGCTGGCTAGATGGACCTAGACCTGATCCCACAGGCTGGTTTCATGTTCTCATATGTTTTCCTTTTTTTAACTGAGAAGCAGCTATGGGAGGATTCACACTGGACTGACGGGGCAACCTTTTTCTCCTTACATATTTTCACTGCATGAAGCTGCCATTATCTTCTCTGGGGAAAAGAAAGAGATTTACTGAGGAATATATCATAGTAGATTCCAGTGGAATTGATTCCCTAGGATAAGTGTCTTCTCATAGCAGATAAAATGTAGGTAATGCTGATCTTAACTATGAAGCTTCTTTTTTATGTGCCCATGTAGCACCACTGTGCCTTCCTGTAATCACGTCTTTTAGTTTAAGGAAATGGATATGATGTAACAAAGAAAAAAAAATCTCTGACCTTACACTTCCCTCTTAATTGAGCAATTGAAAACTCTCCCTCCTTATTAGGAATTAAGGTCTAGGTCAGATAACAAGGTCCTCATTTTAGAAAAGGGATTTAATCACCTTTTCTACAAAAATGCGAAACGGTTATAGTTTATGATGGTACTCCTACACAAAGTCCTAACTCTTCTTCTGTCACTTTGTACCAACCTGATGACATCTTCCAAGAGTCCATGATGAAATAGATAACTAGGATGGAGAAGGACTTTTGGGTAGGGTCATATCAAATAAGACATCCCTCCCCAAAAGATTCCCTGTGGTCTTACCATGCAGCCAGATCTTTTAATTCCATTATACCATGTTGCTAATTTTTATGCTTTGGATGTTATGGTTTTATGCGGTATGCTGTGCTTAAATTGTTCTTATTTTTAATGGAAGCCATTCAGGAAGTTTTATCAAATTAAAACAAAACAAAATTACATTATCTACTGGTTCCATCACGTACAAACTGTTTGCTATGGAGAGCAATTCCAACATGGTGGGCACTTTGGTGAGTTTGTCAGCCCTCATTTCAGTGTGCAATAGTGTGCAAGCCTTCATGTACATAATATTTATCAAGAGTTTCCAAGTAAAATTAAGCAACATAGGGTAAGATTTGCCCATTAAAAATGCTTAACAGACTATGAGGTAATGTCTCATAGTCTGCTTTCTTAAAACCCTTCCATCCACAATGGCCTGGCAACATGTGGGATTTCAGAACGATAGTCTACAGCTGCGGTCCCAAGCTGCAGGCTTGAATAAGCATACTTGTATGATCATGTATTTACCAGCTGTCTGTTTATCCCATTAACTTTATAGACACCTAAAGCAGCTTGTATAATAGGTGAAGTACCTTTGGTGAGATTGCCTTCTTCTCACTAAAGCGAGATTATATGAATTGGACTTCTAGTTTGGTCATCCTTCATAGTATATAAAATTAAACTTGCTTCAAGAAGCCATGTAAGGAAAAAATGTGAAGGCTCTACTTGTGGGAAATAACCCCATTACAGTTTTGCTCATTATGCATATTGTAGTTTCATTTTACAGTTCATCTGATGTGTGTGTGAATGTTCCCACTCATTTCAGAGTAGGCGCAACCAAAAAGGGAGAAATGTTCAGTCCCTCCTTCTCCTTTGAAGTGAATAATGAATATTTGTGTATGAATTACTGTGTGTATGGAGACCTTTAAGGAGAGAGACCACAGTTCATTTCTAATCCACATGTTTGCATGTAGAAGTATCTACTTCAGGTCCAAAAGATGAGATAGCAGGAAAGGGTCTAAGAACTTATGAGAACTGCTAACACTGGATGGACAGACACCTGGTTGAGATACATTTGACAAACCTCTGCATTTAGCATAAACCCCAATGACATGAAAATGATGGAACACATATTGTGATGTCACAATGCCAACTCTCTTCCTTACATACTTATGTGCAACATCACACAAGTTCAGAAGGGGCAGAATTTGCACCATTTGTTTCATCATTTACAAACATTGTAACATGCCATTTGTTCAGTCGGCTTAATTTTTTAACGTAAGCAAATTCAGTTTTTAATATTACATTAAATAGCATTTAAATCCTCCCTTGCATCCTGCTTATGCAGAATGCTCCGAGCATACCAACTCAAAATGCTGAGCACAATAATCATATTCTGGCTGCATAATAAAGCTTATTAACATTGTTTTTATCATTTTCAGATTGGGCAGTCTGAAGTTTACATCATTAGTCCTGATACCAAAAAAGTAGTTATTGAGAAAAGCTTTAAAGAAATTTCTTTTTGCTCTCAGGTATCAACATTTTCATTCCTTTTTCATTCTCTTGTCTCTGATTGATTTCTGTTTGTTGGTTTCCACATATCATCATCATCATTATTATTATTATTATTATTATTTTCATTGCAGGTGTATAACAAACTCCCATTGTTGTTTTGGCTGTTTAATTAAATTACCGCTTTATTGCAATCTTGTAAATTTAAAAATATATTTCCACCAACTTTTAAATGTTTCCCAATAGAATCAGGAAGTATTGTTTGTTTATTTATTGTTGTGTTTATATATTTCAGGATTCCATAAGAATTTCTTCTGGTGGTTTACAACAAAAAATATAAAAATGGAGTGAAGGCATAAAAGCCAATAAATGCATAAATAACCATAAAACACTAAGTTTAATGAGGACCATTCAATTCCCAAAGGCCCTCTAGAACAGCCATGTCTTTAGCAGTTTCTGGAAGGGCAAAAATAAGGGTGCCATTGTGGTAAAAGTACAAAATAACTATTATTAAGTTGTAGAATTTGAATAAACTTGCTTCTACTAGGAATTCTCAGAATAAATGTATTTGTGCAGCCAATTAAAATGGGTTACCTCAAAACAATGGTGGGTGATACGTGATGATGACATTCCTGGGATTTTAGCTGCAGACTATAAACTTAGCTGATTGTTAGAATTTCTGGACTGTATTAAAATATTTTCATTCATTTTACTGACAATCCTATGGTACGTTATGATCCTGGCTTGCTTTTCTTGGATTAGCAAAAGCCCCCTGTATGGACATAATGGGTACCCACTGTCTTGTATCAAGCCAGAATCTTGCCAAGGGAACTAACGAAAACTTTGAAGGCCAGCCCTCTGTATTTTAGGAAACCCTGGATTATTAGCCAAATATAGCTAGTTTGTGATGGAGAGAAAAAAGCGTACATGTTTTTTGGCCACTACATTTTTAAAAACTTGCTTCCTTGGTGAAGTCCAACTTCATGAAGCTTTGTTTTTGTCATTTTTTCCAGATTGTTCAAAGCAGAAAATGTAATTCCATGAAAGCGGACAATGTAATTTCGTGGAAATCCCCTAATACTAAATGGGTATCTGCCAATAATGATTTACTTATAAAAAGAACTTTCAAACATGTTCACAAAAATCCCAGAACGGTTCTTTGTAAGGAAATCTGTCATAAATTAGAAGAAGCTTCTTTGAGACCATTTCCTTAGTCAGGGAGTATTTCTGAGTCAGCACTTAGCCACTGCCCTCAAGGTCAAATTCTGATTTTCTCAGGCCAGCAGGAAATAAAGTGTAATGATCTGACTCCCACTCTCGGTCCATTTAATCGGTTAACTCGCAGCACAGCCAGCGGAAGGAAATATTACAGTACACATCTTCACATCTGTTAATAAAGCAAGGCATATGTTACATTCTGCATCTTCACCTGGAGGCCGGCCATAACATTTGTTGACAGTGTTCTCTTATTTTAAGGTGCAGCAGGGAAAAATGATCTGTTTTACTTCCCTTTTCTATTCAGGAGAGTCATTAATCCTAAAACCAGATCCATCCCAGGGTTGCTTCTTCAAGAAAAGCATAAAATATTAAAAAATGAGACCACGGATTAAAATATTTCTATAGCAGCACTATCAGCCGTAAAGAAGTGCAGACTTGCAAGACGTGAAAACTGAAAAATCTTAGAATTCAGGTTTATGAAACTGTTTTACAAACTCCTTCAGAACATTCTTCATTACACAGCAATTATCCTGCTGTTGACTTTGTGCTTTATGACCATATGGTCGAGTTATTTTTCCATAGCCTACAAATGAAAGCTAAAATTTTTATTCTTTCAAGATTAGGAGCTAGGTAAACTGGTGCATTTTCTGCATTCTCAGTAAGTTTGATTTACGCTAAATGCTTTGTGTTACACGTGTAAGGTTTGCTTTATACAAGCTATCTACTGAAATAAATCGTCTCAGTCAATTCATCTTTAGCTCCACTGATTTGCCTTCAATCTGATAGCTATAATTTTGAGGTTGAAATAAATAAAGGTGGAAACTATAATTAATTAACAGCTTCCTATTTATTTGTTCCAGTTGCACAGGGAGAAATAAAGGGGATATCTAGAGTATTTTAGAAAGTTTCAAACCATGAATATCTGCTCCAATGTCCCTGTTTTTAGGGTCACATTTCCACCAGCATTTTATTAAAAATCTGTAGAAATACACTGATTAGATTTTAGACAGATGGGATTTGCATCTTACGAGTTGTACAAGGTTTCCCCATTTGTTTTATCTCCTGTGTATCTTTAAAGGACTTAGAATGCCTATAATAGCTCCAGATTTTTTCAGGGCAGGGTTCTCTGGTGGCCCTTCCTGAACTGAACCAGCAAAAGGTCAGATATGAGCGTTGCACATGAAGAGTATCAAATTTTACTATATTAACATATCGGCCCATGAACATGGAAAAATCATTTAACATATTATACAATTTACATTCCCTTGAGACTTCTGCTAAATTGTGTCTCTTGTGGAATGACTTGCTTAGAGCATTTTACTTTAATCTTTCTGTAAGACAAATAAGGGCAAGACTCTGAGAACTTTTTTCAGAGTTTTATAATTATGAAGGCAACTAAACCATAGTTTAATGCTACTTGAAAAAGACGATGAACTAACCCTTCCTTTTTTCTCAGTACCATCATCATAGGCTGTAAGGGGTGTCCTTTCCTTTTTTCAACTGTGACTTATCATTTTATCAAAGTGGGACAAAATGTGGTTATATTTAACTATGGCTTGTCTGAAAAAGAAAATTTCAATCTCTGGTTGACGAATCTGGATAAGCTGTAGTTAAAACTAGTTCCATTTTCAAGTCTGGATGTAATAACTCACGGAGTTGAAAACCTGATTGAATAGAACCACTTAATGTGCACATCTTTAAAAAGTATTTTTAAAAATACATCGTATGTGGCAGTATTGTTCGCTATGAACAATGCTATTTATGGCCATTCCTTTGTAAACATTTGATGCAATGATTTGCCTTGCAGGGGATTCGACATGTGGATCACTTTGGATTTATCTGCAGAGAACCTTCAAAAAATGGCGGCTTCCATTTTGTATGTTACGTATTTCAGTGTACAGATGAAGCCCTGGTAAGAACTTGAAAAGTTGGAAGAAAACTGCATTGTTCAAGATGCCTCGAGAGCATGACAGGGACAGACCTACTCATTGCACAGAATGTAGGGATCGTAAGTCACCCTGAGGGTTAGAAGGAAACCAGTTGCGAAAACGCTTAAGAGACGTCTTTCGGTTACTCTTTGTGACTCCATTGATTTAAAGAAGCAGCAGCAGGTCCCAGTGCTGAAGGCTGACTCTGATTCGATATTTTTTTAAGCCTAAATTATTAGTTTAGAATAGCAAATCATTGCTATGCAAATTGCAAGTGCTGAATTTGCAACACACTGCCTATTTTATTTACCCACTGCAGTCCCAGATTTTGATTGGCTACAGCTCTGCTATTGCACAACTTATTTAGGGTGATCTGTGCTATATTGGTGGACATATTTTTGTTGATCAGGCTTTTGAGTCTTGATTTCATATCAGGATTTCAGGACAACCACCTCGAACTGCAAGCAGTATATAGACATACTGAAAGCGACAGTAATAATCTATAAAAAGAGCAAGAATAAGCAATAAACAAATTGGCATGCAATCTTAAAAAAAAATCAATTTCATTTTAAAGAAGAAAGGATAGCTTCTTGAAAAGCAGGCTCAGCCCTGTGCCTGAAATTTCACCTCCTTAAGATGGATGGGGAATATGCATTACAGCTGAAGGACATCTTTTAAGAAATCATTGATCAGAATAGAAACTTTAAAGTCCAATTTAAATCCAACATGGTAGTAACAACCATTCCCCGACTCTACAGGACTTTATTCTTCTTCCCTTTCCCTCCACTCCAAGAAGTCCTCCCAACCTAACAGAGCAGATTTGGAGTCCCAGTTCTGCAAAACATGTGTATTACTTAACCTATTAGCTCTGCTCTTCTGCAGTTTTCTTTCAGGGCTGTTCACGTGCTTGGATTTATTTTTATTGATTTTAGTTGTAAACCTAAAACTGTTGTAGTCTTCTGGTTTATAAATTGCCTGAAGCATAGGAGAAGTGCAGTAAATGCTTAAATAATTGAACTTGCTCTCTAAAACTTGATTCTTGTCACTGCAAGTCTAGTACAGCAGGGAAACAGTCCAGCTATGTTGTAATAACACTCTTTGTGCTACAGTTTCAACAAGGAAGTCCACAACTTTGACTTTTCTTTCATTAGGTGGATGAGATCATGATGACCTTGAAACAGGCTTTCAGTGTGGCTGCGATCCAGCAAAATTCCAAAGCACAGTCCCAATTCTGTGATGGGTGTCCGATGCAGATTCTTCATAAACTTTGTGAAAAGATAGAAGGTAGGACTTACACAGTATGGTATATGTGTTTTCTTTAATAAATTTCGGCGTTAGCAATCGATGTATAATCAGGAACAAAAAGTTTTGTTTAATTTTTAGGGTGTAGAAATGTATCTTTGCTACTTAAGCAATACTGGAGAAGGGTTGAGAGAAATACTGACCACTGTGGTTCCCAAACCACAGCACTGCAGCGCCCTAGGCCAGCACAGGAAACTCACAAGAGTGCCACAGGATATTTTACTACTGAGTTGGCTAAAGATGAATGAGCAGAGCTGAAACGTCGTTCATCATAGTCCTGTTGGATCGTGCTGCACACCAGAGCAGCAGTCACCAGTCAAAATGATTCTTCTTGCATAGGAGCCTGGCTCCAGAGTTTCCTTGCTCCTTTGATTAACGTTATTGCCATAGCAATAGTAACTCATGGCTTCCAAGTTGGACTACTGTAATGAGCTTTACATGGGGCAGCCGTGATAATGACCCAAATCAAATCAATCTTCATGAAAGCCATAGACCAGCAATAAGAAAATGACCCAGAAATCGCAGAATACGGCGAATATTGGTGGGTGAGAGTTGCTTCAGCCATCTGATATCAGGCACTCTATGGGCTACTAGGAGGTTTCAAAATCCAATTCCAAGTGCTAGTTTTATTATGTAGAGCCTTACATGGCTTAGTTTCTAGGTATCTTCAGGACTTTTGAATGAATTTTATGCCTTTCAGGAAGGCATAACCACAGTTTTATGTCATAGGACCTTTGGAGAACGATAGATAGTTGCCTTCAGATACTGGCAGTTGGTTATTTTCGGCTGTGATCTCTCTACTTTTATTTGTGTTTGAGAGAACTGGATTTTTAATAGTTTTATGATTATTGTTATGTTCTGTTTATCTTACCTCTTTTTATGATCATTAACCGCCTAGAGTCTAATGGAGTGGTATATAAATAAATAAGTAAGTCTGGGGCCAAAACAAATGTGAATCTTAATCAGTTGCTACGGCTGCTTTTCATCAGGGGATGAAAGAGCAAATTGTTTCCACCATGGCTTCATCCATCCATAGCACACTTTGTGAATATCCTGTGACCAAGAATTCTCCAAAAGATACTCTGCTGACTTAATGTTGATCTGTTATTTGCTAGGGATGCATCCTTCTAAAACTAAGTTGGAGCTGCAAAAACATCTAACCACACTGAATAACCAGGAGCAGGGCTCCATCTTTGAGGAAGTTCAGGTAATCTTGCTGGCATTTTTCTTTGGAGGAAAAACCTATTTTCTAGTTTGTATCTCTAGTTTGCGCCTCTTAGCACAAGTTGCACTAAGTTAGTGGTAGTAATTGCTTGCCCATCATTAAATGTCATTGGTTGATTTTATAATTCAACATGATAAGCTGTGTTTTTCTTATTATGTTATCTGAGACTTGTCCAGTGCTTTGATTTCAGCCTTGATGAATCTAAAATAGATCTAGGTTTTTAAATAGGAAATATTTGTCGAAAACATCTTGCTTTATACAGGGTTGAGGCAAACTTTTGTAGCATTGATGGCCCATAAATGATGTGGAAAAGCCTAGAAATAACAGGCATATGATTTTAAATCTTTTGGAGTCAATTAAATAATCATTGCCTTTAGAAGCCAGGATTATTTGCTTGGCCATTCACTTCTTAGAATGACAGAGGATAGAAGGCTAATTAAGATAAATCGTTTCATAAATCCAGCTGTATATTATGAAGTTGATGTGGCCAACTAGTTTATGATATTTGCAGCGATTTGGTTATACAGTGAGTTAGCAAAGATTATGATATCATTCTTTCTTGTATAGAAAATAAGGCCAAGAAATGAACAGAAGGAGAATGAATTAATAATGTCTATCCTAAGAAATGTGTATGAAGAAAAACAGAAAGATCACATTCACCTTGGTGAAGTTAAACAGGTATGCAGTTTTTTTTCTTTTTCCTATATTTGTTTTGAAAAACAGGTGGGGAAAATGTTTTCTAACAGCATCTGCAAAGGAGAGCAGGACTCAATTTTTTAAAAAAAGGGATAAAACACCTTGGGGAAATGCATATTTGAAAATCGCTCTACACAAATCTTTTTGCAAGTAGAAAGCTAGGATGTAGAACTGGAACACATTAACTATTTTGCTCAAATCATGTGATCCTCACCAAAACTTTAGAACCAATTTGGGAAAAATAAAGTTGTAGGACACATTGTGTTTCTGAATCTTAGAAACAGCAATTAAACCTGAAATGGCTGTACTTGAATCTCCTTTATTTACTCACCTCATGAACAAAATCGAAGCAGCATTTGTTCATATTTGAATTTTCATCTTTTGTTTGTTTAATAAAGACCTGTGTTTGCCTGCTATCAAATAACTTTTTTTAAGCTATCATTTTGGGTTAAAAATTTACTGAAAAATAAACAGCAGCTCAGTGATCCTTACATTCGGAATTAGATGTATAATGCAAGTTCACAATTAAAATTGATTGGCTACGCTAGTATTTGATCCCTGATTGGCTAAGCTTTCTTAAGCTGCCGAAAAACGACTTCTATTTTTTTTTAATTTTATATGCTGATGATGATGATTGTATAACTGTGCCAAATGGTTGCCAAGAAGGTGACCAAACAAGGACTGATAAAAACCTCCCTGGAGGATTTTGTGAAGCCTTTTGCATTCTCAATCATCTCATTTTTCATTCTGAAAATGTTCACTGTGAGAACAGCGTGGAAAAATGCAATAGAAACATGAACAATTCTTTTAAAGGAATCCTGTTCATTTATCTTTATTTTCTTTTCAAATGTATTTGTTATCTTAATCTGCTAGACCACGCAGTCCTCTGTAGAAGCCATGGGAAACGAAATGCCGAACAGCACAACTCGTTTCAAGCTAGACATGTTCAAGAGCAAAGCGAAAAGGTCACTCACGGAGTCACTAGAAAACATTTTATCTCGAGTAAGTCTCTTTTAGTGTTTTGTTATTCCAGTTGTTGAAATCAGCAAAATTGAAAAATGTATTTTTTATAATAATATAAACAATATATATAACATTTTAACATTTAAAATGTTAAAAATAATGGACAATATATAATTTATATCCATCTGTGAATACAGCCCAGATTTTTTTATGGACACCCTGACAAACATTGGTCTCCCAATGACCTTTTCAATATTTGAGACTTAATATTTAATTATCAAGAGAAAAAAATGAAAGTATGTAAAAAGAAAACCCAACTAGAGAAGCTGTTGTGTATGACGCCGTGAGTGTCTAGTTAGAGATGTGCTGTATTTTTTTGCTGTTCGTCACCAATCTTGCTGTTCGTCACCGAAGACAAATTCCTTGTATATATTTTATACTTGGTCATTAAAGTATTTTGTATTGTATTTGTATTTGTATTTATCATGCAACTTTTATTATTTTATACATTCCCTGGGTCGGAATGAAACTGTGGCATACACATTTGCTTAATGAATAAATAGGTTTAGAACGCATGAAGATGTGCTGTATTTTTTTGCTGTTCGTCACCAATCTTGCTGTTCGTCACCGAAGACAAATTCCTTGTATATATTTTATACTTGGTCATTAAAGTATTTTGTATTGTATTTGTATTTGTATTTATCATGCAACTTTTATTATTTTATACATTCCCTGGGTCGGAATGAAACTGTGGCATACACATTTGCTTAATGAATAAATAGGTTTAGAACGCATGAAGTCGTTCCAGTTTCCACAGTTTGATAGTTTTATGTTGTCAAATAGCACAGCAGAATTGTAATCCTCAGCTAAAGAGCTGAGAAGCTTAAAAGAATTACCAGTAGCACAGGAATATAAGCGTTTTCATCGGGCAAAATCTCCTACAGAATCTTTGTTCTGAACGTCTCCACTTTCTAAAGTGGTCTTGATAACGACAAGGCAGAGCCTGCTAGATCTTAAAATTTTCTCCCTCCAGATTTGCATGGCACTGGTATTTCCAGTAATTTAGGCACAGCCAAAACAGTTTTCTGCGTCTAAATATTTAATTTATTTGCCATTAGTCTGCTGATGGGAATCAGTTTGTATTATTGGAGTTATATTTTATATAGGAGTTGAGGAGGATGGACTTTTTTTTTACTATTATAAATGGCTTTTCCCGGACTCATACTGAAATATTAGTAGAAAAGAAGTATAACGTAGGTATTAAACCTTCTATTCTGTAGATTTTTTGACTTGTTAATTGTAATTTCTTGAAATTTACCTCAGGTTTTTAATTGTTGACTTTGTTTTTAACTGTTGTTTTTAATTACTTTTAATATACAGTGGTACCTCTAGTTACGAACT